>PVIU01018930.1:0-38383 GCA_004026605.1 Ondatra zibethicus
GAAGTGTCACATACTACCGTGCAGGATACAGTACATGTAGATGCTCAAGAGGGGTTGTGTGTTCTCAGATGGAGCAGGACTGTATTTCTCTCCAGACAGGCTCTGACAGATTGCTCTGAGATTTGAGGGTGCTGGGTATGATGGTTTGAATCCGGGGACCTTTATCCCTGGTGACAGAGAAGTGAGGAAAACCAATCAGGCTTTGAGAAGTAATCAGAGCGTAGGGTGAGGTGTAGCACGAATTCTAATTGGTCTTAATAAATAAAACCCAGAGTCAGGTATTAGGGGGTGAAAGCTGAAGGATCAGAGAAGCAGAGCGGCCACTAGAGAATCCTTATACCTCTACCAAAGGGGCAATCCTGTCCTCAGACTGCAACTGTCTCCACCAAACCTCAGACTGCAAAGAGCTTCTACCTCCTTCCTCCTTATATTCCTTTCTCTGCCCAGCCACATCTCTCCTGTCTCCACCTCTCTAGTGCTGGGCTTAAAGGCGTGGGATCCCAAGTACTGGGGTCACCTTTGTGTGAGCTCTGTTTCTCTTTTAGATTGGATCAATTTCACGTAACCCAGAGTGGCCTTGAACTGTCTGCCTCTGAGTCCTTAGATGAAAGGTGTGCACCACCACTGCCTGGCCTCTAGTGGTTTAGCTCAGCACTCTGATTTTTAGCCGAGCTTTATTTGTTAAAACACAAACAAAATAAACCACTACAGTGAGGCGAGAAATAGATGCTGATTCGGGAACTGTGAGCACATTAGTGGTAACTGAGGTGATCATGAACATGGACTAGAGGATCTAGAGATCTAGAACCAGGAAGGGGTCCTGAGGTCAATGCCAGCTGAGGCAACACGCAGCAGAAAGGGAGTCCACAGCCCAGATCGCTGGCCCAGAACATAGACGGACGTCTAGGATTGGGATTTGCACAGTTTTGTTTTCATCCTTCTGAGTTAGGGTCTCATGTTGTCCAGAGTAGCCTCAAACTTGCTGTGTAACCGAGAATGACTTCTTGATCCTTCTGCCTCCACCTCCCCAGTGCTGAGATTACAGGTGGAGGCCTGGACACCATGCCTGCTGCTTCATGGTTCTGGGACCGAACCCACAGCTCTCTGCCTGCTAGGCAAGCTCTCTCCCAGTCGAGCTGCACCCCCAGCCTTCTTCCCCTTCTTAGTTTCTGTGTTTGTTTTGAGGCTAGCCTAGTGCTCTACCACTGAGCCATCCCACCTCCCACCCCCCACCCCCGCCACTTCCCCTTCATCCAGCTCTTGAAATACAGGTGGTTCCCCAGTGTCTACATGAGGTGTTCTGTGTGTGTGTGTGTCTGTCTGTCTGTCTGTCTCTCTCTGTGTGTTCTCTACTACAGTGATTCCACTCAGCACTGAGATGGCTAAGTGGTTAATAAGAGTATGTGCTGTTCTGGCAGAGGAACTGAGTTCGAGTCCCAGTGCCCATGTTAGGTGACTGACAACTGTCTATGTCCCCCATCCCAAGAGGATCTGGTACCTCTGGACTCCTAGAACACCTGCAGTCACACGGACAGATCCATACACAGACACATACACATCATTACAAATAATAATACAAGCCAGGTGGTGGTGGCGCACGCCTTTAATCCCAGCACTCGGGAGGCAGAGGCAGGTGGATCTCTGTGAGTTTGAGGCCAACCTGGTCTACAAGAGCTAGTTCCAGGACAGGCTCCAAAGCTACAGAGAAACCCTGTCTCGAAAAAAAACAAAAAACAAAAACAAAAGAAAAAACAAATAATAATATAAAAGATTAAAAATAGTTCAATTAGTCTATCTGATCACTGTTTTATATTTACTTTTTGAGACAGGGTCATACTCTGTAGCTCTGACTGGTCTAGAACTCTCTATGTAGACCAGGCTGGCCTCTACTTCATAGAGATCCACCTGTCTCTGTCTTTCAAGTGCTGGGATTAAAGACAAATGCTAAGGTAGAAGACAGGACAATTTTTTTTTTTGAGACAAGGGTTTCTCTGTATAGCCCTAGCTATGCTGGGACTCACTCTGGAGATCAGGCTGACCTGGAACTCAGAGATCTGCCTGCCTCTACCTCCCAAGTGCTGGGATTAGAGGCGTGCACCATGCCACTACCACTTGGTGTATTTACGAGACAACTTTTAATAGTTCTCTCACTGAACCAGGTGGATTGTGGGGACTGAACTCAGATCATCAAGTTCTGCATCAAGTATCTTTCCCTGCTGAGCCATCTGGCTGACTCTCCGCCTGTCTTAAAAAGAGTCATGCAGAATCGTAGTCAATAGTCACAAACATTCGCATGGGAGGAATCACTCACCCATGCCTCCGGGTGCTGGAGCCTCTGCAGTCATCATAACTACTCAGTGTTACTGTCTTTCTGTTTGTGTTTGTTTGTATATGCGGTACACGTGTGTATACATCTGTGAATTTGTAGATGTCAGAGGCCCACATTAGGTATCTTCCTTGATCTTTCCTCATCTTATTTTTTGATGACAGGGTCTCTTGCCGAACCATTAGCTGGCAGGTTTTTTCTTTTTTAAAGATTTATTTATTTATTAAGTATACAGTGTTCTGCCTGTATGCATGCCTGCAGGCCACAAGAGGGCAAATCTCATTACAGATGGATGTGAGCCACCATGTGGTTGCTGGGAATTGAACTAGGACCCTTGGAAGAACAGGCAGCGCTCTTAACCACTGAGCCATCGCTCCAGCCCCTAGCTGGAAGTTCTAACTAGACTGGCAGTTAACTAGACAAGCTCCAGGCATCCTCCAGTCTCTGCCTCCCCAGCACTAGGATTACAGGCTCCTGCTCCTTTCTACACAGTTGCTGGGGATCTGACCTTAGGTACTCATGTTTGCCTTTGCATAAGCACTTTGCTCTCATCCCCCTGCCCCTTCCTCCCCCCCCTCTTGAGAGAGAGGTTTCACATAGTCCAGGCTGGTCTGAAACTCACTATATAGACCAGGCTGACCTTGTCCTCCCAGAGTACTAGGACTAAAGGCATGGGAGCCCACCCCATACTCGTAGCTTCTTCTAAATCTCATTCCATATTCTTCTCTAATTTTCCCTGGATAGGACAGTGTTTCAGAACAGAAACTGTGTTCCAACTCAGCTCCCTTAATTGATCAGTATAGAAACTGGACTCAAGCCCAGTTAACCGACTGCCCAAGGCCCAGAGTCAATACTTTGTAAACCCCCTTCTATCTCCACTTACTTTTACTTTTTTGTACTCACTTTTTTAAAAGATTTATTTATATTTATTATGTATGCAGTATTCTGCCTGCATGTATGCCTGCAGGCCAGAAGAGGGCACCATATCTCATTGTAGATGGTTTTAATCCGCCATGTGGTTGCTGGGAATTGAACAACCAGTGTGCTCTTAACCACTGAGCCATCTCTCCAGCCCCACTTTTTCTTTTCTTTTTTCAAGACAGAGCTTTTTTTTTTTTTTTTTTTTGAGACAGGGTTTCTTTGTGGCTTTGGGGCCTGTCCTGGAACTAGCTTGTAGACCAGGCTGGTCTTGAACTCACAGAGATCCGCCTGCCTCTGCCTCCTGAGTGCTGGGATTAAAGGCGTGCACCACCACTGCCTGGCTAAGACAGAGTTTTTCTGTGTAGCCCTGATTGTCCTAGAGCTAGCTCTGTAGACCAGGCTGGCCTCAAACTCAGATATTTTGTTAGTATTCCGGCATCTATACTGGCCTGACCTTGGAGTATACGTTCTCAGCTGCAACCACTAAGAGCATCTCCTGTGCACCTTCACTATGCTCCCTTTTATTTTTTTATTTATTTATTTTTTTTGGAGACAGGGTTTCTCCGTAGCTTTGGAGCCTGTCCTGGAACTAACTCTTGTAGACCTGGCAGGCCTCGAACTCACAGAGATCTGCCTGCCTCCTTAGTGCTGGGACTAAAGGCATGTGCCACCACCACCGGTTTACGTTCCCTTTTAAAAGGGCCTTGCTATCTCCCATCTGTTTCCATCTGTCTGTCCCTCTCTGTCTTTGTCTCTATGTCTCTCTCTCCTCTCTTCTCTCCTGCTACTCCTGTTCCCAGAGTCCGGCCTCCCCTCCTTTTCCCATTCACTTTCCCCCAATAAAAAAACCCTCCACCTGAGCTCTGTTGCATGGTATCTTTCTCTCTTGTGCTGCTTTTTCTAAATTACAACCTATCTGTCTACCTCTGCCTCCCGAGTGCTGGGATTAAAGGCGTGCACCACCACCTGCCAGACCAGGTGTGTCTTTAGATTTAGAAAGACCATATCTTGAACTGGGTGGTGATGGCGCTAGCTTTTAATCCCAGCACTTGGGTGGTAGAGGGAGGCCAGCCTGGTCTACAGAGTGAGTTCCAGGCAGGCCCCAAAGTTACAGGGAAACCTTGTCTCAAAAACAAAACAAAACAAAGAACAAAAAAAGACCATATCTTGGGGTGATGGGGGAAATTATCAACCAGTCACATCTAGTTAGGGTGTGGCTACCTGAACCCCCAGATAAACAACAACAACAAAAAACCCACAGGTACACTCACTCTCTCCATGCGGTGTTCACGGGACAAATAGGACTTCGGAGCTCCTACCCTTATAGCGTGAGTCTCCCCTCTTTTCAGTCATTAAAAATACCCGTTCTTCTTGAGCTGGCTTGGTTATTTATTGTACCTACCTAATTCATCTACATTGGGGCTAGCTAGATGGTACAGTGGTTAAGAGCACTGTCTGTTCTTCCCGAGGGCCCAAGTTCAATTCTAAGTGCCCACATGGTGGCTCACAACTGTAGCTCCAGTTCCAGAGGATCCAAGCCACCTTCTGGCTTCCACAGGTGTCAGGTATGTATACAGTACACAGGTATATATAGGCAAAATACCTATACACAAAAACTAATGTTTTTGTTTTGTTTTACAAAATAGGGTTTCTTTGTATAGCCATGGCTGTCCTGGAACTAGCGCTCTGTAGACCAAGCTGGCCTCAAATTCACAGAGATCCTCCTGTCTCTGCCTCCTGAGTGCTGGGATTAAAGGCGTGTGCCACCACTGCTGGCAATAAATAAAAAAATAAGAAGTATCATGTCTCTTTGTGATCTCTATACGATCTGTCCCATTTTCAGAGTGACCAGAGCCTGCTTGCTGATGTTGACCCACAGTGCAGATCAGAGGGTACTCAGGTCTACATCACGGCATAAGGAGCTCTGAGGCTTGGAACTCATGACCTAGTGGACCAGATTTCACACCCAGCTATGCACGGGGCAGCTGGACAGAGCCTGCGCAGTTCTCTAAAGGAACCTCGGCGGACACAGGGTGCAGAGCTGTGCTCTCTTGGCTTGCAAACTGCTCTTTCTCTGGATCCTAAGACAGCTTGAAAGTCTGGTATTCACACAACTACAAGGTTTATCCTGAGCCCAGTATGTGTTCCACTTAGCCATGAAGGGCTGGTAATACTCCCTTCCCTGAGAGCATATGCATAAAAGAACAGGCCTGAACACGTCCCAGAGATGCACAGAAAAGAACAACCCCAACCTTTTTTAACTCCCATCTTGCTACCACTCCCTTAACTCACAGCAACAGCCTCACAGAGTAATTTCACCTGATCAGGTGGCTTTTAAAAGTGTATGTGTATGTGTGTTTGTGTGAATGTAAACTGGGTGTGTGTGTGTGTGTGTGTGTGTGTGTGTGCACTTGCATGTGCGTGCACATGCCTACAGTGGCCAGAAGACCTGCAGAGGCCAGAAGTGGGCATCAGATCTCCTGGAGCTGGAGCTAATGCAGTAGTGAGCTGCCCATATGGGTGCGGGGAAGCCGACTCGGGATTCCTCTGGAAGAGCAGGAAGCACTCTTAACTGATGAGCCATCTTTCCAGCTCTCTTTACAAGATCTTAACAGGCAGGCAGGAAGAAATCTTCCCAGGACATAGGTGAGTTGGGTTCTTTGGGTTCCCTTTGCCACAAGAAGGACTCTCCCAGTTCTCAAGATGGTTATGAACTTAGGAGTGTCAAAAAGGATGTATGGGAACATCAAAGAATAGACCTGGAATGTGACAGTTATTGTGTCTTTTAAGAATACGGGCGGTGGTGGCGCGCACCTTTAATCCCAGCATTCAGGAGGCAGAGGCAGGCTGATCTCTGTGAGTTCCAGGCCAGCCTGGTCTACAAGAGCTAGTTCCAGGACAGGCTCCAAAGTTTCAGAGAAACCCTGTCTCGAAAAACCAAAAAAAGAAAAAAGAAAGAATACTTAATCAGTCAGGTGGTGGTGACTCACGTCTTTAATCCCAGCACTTGGGAGACAGAGGCAGGCAGGTATCTCGAGTTCGAGGTCAGCCTGGCTACAAAGTTCCAGGACAGTGAGTGCTGCTTTACAGAAACCCTGTCTTGAACTCACCCTTCCTTCCCAGCTCCGAAATGCTTATCTGAAGCTAGGCAGTTGGTGGTGCAGGCCTTTGATCCCAGCACTTGGGAGGAAGAGACAGGCAGATTTCTGAATTCAAGGCGAGCCTGGTATACAAGAGAGAGTTCCAGGACAGCCAGGGCTACACAGAGAAACCCTGTCTTGAAAAACAAAACAATCAAAACAACAACACTGGCTGCTTTTCCACAGGACCAGGAATTTGGTTCCTAGCACCGATATGGTGGCTCACCATCTGTAACTCCAGTTTCAGGGTATCCAACGCCCATTTGGCTTCTTTAGGCACAGTCTACGGACATACACATAGGCAAAACACCAACACACACACACACACACACACACATACACACACACACACACACGCACAGTTAAAATGGTATCAGTGCAGAGGGAACTTTAATAAGTGAGTGGACAATACTCACCCATGGGGCTGATGTGTAGTTCCATTGGTACTTGCATAACATGCAAAAGGCCATGACTCCTGTCCCCAGCAACACATAAACTGGGCATGGTGACTCACACCTGTAATCTCAGCACTCAGGAGGTGGAGGCAACAGGATCAGATAATCAAGGTCATCCTTGGCTACATAATGACGTTGAGGCCAACTTGTGCCACAGGAGAAGAAACATACAGAGAGAGAGACAGAGACTGACCTGTGGCCCTGAGGTCATGAACAAAGTAACTCAAAGTAATAAGTAGCCGTCAGGCCAGGGCAGAGACTCTAAGGGGCTCCTGGGAAGTGGTCCTCTAGAAGGACTTGTCTGTTGCCAGTGTTGAGTCGGTTTTAGGAGGGCTCATTATGATGCAGCCTCTGAAGAGGTTCCCTTCAGCCTCATGAGATAGGCTAATGGAACACTTTCCTGTTTCAACAATAAAGTGGCTTCTTCCTTTCTACCTCTCTCACACTCTGAGTTTGGTTTTAGTCTCCTGGGTGTTGGGATTAAAGGTGTACACTGGTTGGAGAGATCTCTCAACAGTTAAGAGTACTGGCTGCTTTTCCAGGTCCTGGATTTGATTTCCCACACCTACATGGCAACTGAGAACTGCCTGGAACTCCAAACTCAAGGGTTCTACACCCTCTTCTAGCCTTCATTGAGATATTGCACACACATGCATGTTGTATGCAGACATACATACACGCAAAACACTCACACACACAAAAAGCATGAACCACCATTCCTGAAGCCTTTTATTAATTTATTTTTAATGTGTCTGTGTGAGGCCTGTGGAGACCAGAAGAAGGTGTTGGATCTCCTGGAGGTGTTACGGGCAGGTGTGAGCCACAAGAAATAGGAGCTGGGAACTGAACTCAGGTCCTCTGAAAGTGCTTTTAACTACCGAACCATCTCCCCAGCTCAGTTGTGCTCCACTTACTCATGATGCTTTATACATTGTAGCACCCCTAAGAACCTGACCTTATTGTGACCCTGCATGAGATCCACTTACTTCATTGTGTATGCTAAGATCAGAAGTGGTTAGCATTCTTTATCTTTGCTGGGCCTCAGGTTTAGACTGGTGGCCCACTTCTTCTCTGGAGCATTCGCCAGATGGAAGGCAACAGCTTCAGAGGTTGGATTCCATTTAGACTCGGAACCCACAATTCTAAAGCTCTCTGTATCCCCCTTTCCCAATTAAATGAGCCAGAGTCACTTCTGTGTGACTGGCAACTAAAAAGTCTGCGAAATGCCAAAAATCTCTCTCATCGTTCCGTGTATTATGTTTATAAAGGTTTGGTAAATACATTTTCTTCACTGTTAGATTGCAAACTCTGAAAAGCCACTTCCATTTCTAATATAACATCCTTGCTTCCCCTACAGCATGTGGAACAGTATAGGTCACAGGCTACAAAGTTGTAGAGTCTGGGTTATATCTAGAAAGTACATACATATTTGGATCAATCTGCAGGGTTGTTGTTCTTAGCTTGTTATCTGACTGAATGCAGGCCACTAGTGTGAAAGCTCAGGATGCTGAGGCTGGAGGACCATTTGAGGCTAGGAATTTTCACCAGACTGGACAGTACTGTGTGACCTTGATTTAAATAAAAAAAAAGTTCCAACATTGGCACACTGCTATTCCCAGCATTAAGGAGGCTAAGGCAGGAGGAAGAGCAGTTTTAGGCTAGCCTGTGCTACACAGTGACATTGCTTCAAAAAACAAAACAACAGAAAGAACTATGATGTTGTGTGACTGTGAGGTAGTGGGAGAAGGTTCGAGTTCAAGGACAGCCTTAGCTTCATAGCCAGTTTCAGGCCAGCAGAATACCATACCATAAACAAAAAACAAAACAAAATCTTGCTGGGTGGGAGGTAGTGGCAAATGCCCTTAACTCCAGCATTCAGGAGGCAGAAGCAGGAGGATTTCTGTAAACTTGAGGCCAACCTGGTCTGCAAAGCAAGTTCCAGGCCAGCCAGGGTTACACAGAGAAACCCTGCCTCAACTCCATGCTCCCCAAAGTTTGACATTTAATTATTTCTATGTCTATGTGTGTTGGCATGTGTGTCATGGTTTATGCATGTGTCACGGCTTTTGTAGAAGTCAGAGGGAAACTTTTGCGAGCTGAAAGCTAGATCATTCTCTCCTTTTTACCCCACTTGAGACAGGATTTCCCAGTAGCTATGGAGCCGATCCTGGAACTAGCTCTGTAGACCAGGCTGGCCTCGAACTCACAGAGGTCCGTCTGCCTCTGCCTCCCAAGTGCTGGGATTAAAGGTGTGCGCCACCACTGCCAGGCAATCTTTCTCTCCCTTATTACTATTGTTGTTATTATTATTAAGACAGGTTCTATCTCTATTCAGTCCTCTGCTTCGTGAGTCCTGGGATTAAAGGCTTGCCACCATGCCCAGCACGTTATTGTCCTATACCATGTGGGTTCCAAGGATTGAACAGAGGTCAACAGATGTGGTGTCAAGGACCTCTGACATGAGGCATCTTGTTTGCCCTCTATTGAATAACTTTAATCTCCCTCCCTCTCTTTACACACACACAGACCATTGTTTTTTGTGTGTGTTTTTTTTCGAGACAGTTTCTCTGCATAACAGCCCTAGCTGTCCTGGAACTAGCTCTGTAGATCAGGCTGGCCTCAAACTCACAGAGATCTGCCTGTCTCTGCCTCCTGAGTGCTGGGATTAAAGGTGTGTGTGCGCCACCACTGCCCGGCTCACACACAATTTTTTTTTCATGACTGAGCATAGTGGCACGCGTGTCATCCCACAGTACAGTTTGGTGCCAGGCTAGGCCAGTTTATCTAAAAACAGACATGTTTCAGATAAAATCTAGATGATGCGGAGAAGCATGGAGGGACCTGTCTGTAATTCCAGAGCGGAAGACTGCAGCAGGAGGAGCGCACGGTTTGAGCCTAGCCTGGAGTACATAGTGAAAGCCTGTGCCCAAACCCCACCATTGCAGGGTGTTTTGTCCTAGCACTCAGGAGGCAGAAGCTGGTGGATCTCCATGAGCTGGAGGCCAGATTGGTCTACACTGTGAGTTCTAGGCCAGCCAGGACTGCATAGACCCTGCCTTAATAAAACGCCCACCATTACCAAGGAAGATCTGAGGATCTGCCTATTTTGGGCCTACGTTCCTTTAGCTGCATTCTTTAAAAAAAGAAAAAAAAAAGCTGGGCAGTGGTGGCACATGCCTTTAATCCCAGCACTCGGGAGGCAGAGGCAGGTGGACCTCTGTGAGTTCGAGGTCAGCCTGGTCTATAAGAGCTAGTCCCAGGACAGGCTCTAAAGCTACAGAGAAACCCTGTCTCGAAAAACCAAAAAAAAAAAAACAAAAAACCAAAACACAAACAAAAACAAACAACAACAACAAAAACCTCTAGCATTTGCTTGTCAAAGAACTCAAAGATGCTCACTTTCTTTACTTATGAGGTCCTATAGGTAAATTTACCACCCTCAGAAAACAACTCGAGTGAATAAGTAATAAAGGAATTTGCAATTAGTAGTCGCTTTTCCATTTTCATTTAACTTTTAGTCACTTAACTATACTGTAATAAGCCACTTAGCGGCCTGAATCCTATTAATTATTTTTCTTCAAATTACTTGTTCGGTTCTCACCTCTACCAATAAACACTCATACAGGTTCCTAAAACCTTTCTCTGCTGGTGGTGGTGGCAGCACAGGCCTCTAATCTCAGCATTCTGAAGGCAGAGGCAGGCGGATCTCTGTGAGCTGGAGGCCAGCCTGGTCTTCAGAGGCTCCAAAAAGTTACTGAGAAACCTTGTCTTAAAAACCAAACAAAACTTTTTTCCAGAGTCGACCCCTCCCCGCCCCCCCCCCCCGCCACTAGCTTGGGCCATCTCAATTTGGTGACTTGGAGCCTGAATTTTCATCAGTGTGACCAGCTCCCTGGGACAAACCCTGACTGGCAGCGATTTGTCAGGTAGACATTATTTCCAGGTTAACACAAACACACAACTTTGTGAAGCCAATTATAGACAAGACGCCAGCCTTCCTATCGCAAGTTCTCACTGAGGTGTGGAAGTTCCTAGCTGGGAAGTGGGATAGGTGCGGGGAGGCTGCAAAGGAACCACGTTCTGGAATTTAACCCTGGCTTTCAGGGTGGGGACTCCGAGAAAGTCTGTGATCCACCCTGGGGGTGTGGCTGCGGCGTGCAATCCTAGGACAACTTCAGGGACCCTCTAGAACCAAGCCTTTAAAAAGGGGAGCTTTCTGTTTGGGCTGGCTTAGCTCCAGCTCCTGTCCCTGCGTGGCTGACTTCGCGCGGCGTCTGCCCTCCGACTCTAGGTCGCGCCCTTCCGCGACACCTCCTCTCCGCTCTTTCTGCATCAATTTCCCCAAAAGGACCAGTGACTCGGGGGTAACTCCCTGTCTTGCAACCCGGCTTGGAGAGACGCTCGTAGGAGGTAACCCTCAGCTCCAGCCGCGGGGGGCGTCCCAGGAGACGACCCCAGGCTAGGGGGACACCCCACGCCACCGTCCGCCCCTGCGCCGCCGCCGACCTGCCGAGCAGGGGCGCTCCGGGGCCTCCCCGCCCCCGCCGCTCCCGCGCTCCCTCTAGCGGCCGCCGCGCCGCCTCGCTCAGTCCCAGGCTTGTCGGGCGGCGCAGCTCACGTGACCGCGCTCCGGGCCTGCGGCCGCTGTCGGTTCCCCCAGTCACCGAGCGAGAGGGAAGAAACAAGATGGCGGCTGCAGGCGATCCGGAGCGGGGCCCCGGCAATTCGGACTAAGCCTTCTCTCTCCACCCCGCCGCTGCCGGGCCGCGCCCCTCCCGCCCGGGCCCCGGCGGCCTCCCCTCCCCCTCGGCCCC
Organism: Ondatra zibethicus; assembly: GCA_004026605.1. Classification (NCBI taxonomy): domain Eukaryota; kingdom Metazoa; phylum Chordata; class Mammalia; order Rodentia; family Cricetidae; genus Ondatra; species Ondatra zibethicus. The sequence goes on from PVIU01018930.1 coordinate 11,657, forward strand.
GGCGCCCCCCGGCGCCCCTCCCCCCCACTCCTTCCGCTCCCCCCCCCCAGCCGCGGCTCCGACATGAGGGGCCGGCGGGGCAGGCCGCCCAAGCAGCCCGCGGCTCCCGCTGCGGAGCGCTGCGCCCCGGCCCCGCCGCCGCCGCCTCCGCCGCCGCCGCCACCGCCGCCTCCGCCACCACCGCCGCCGCCGCCGCCGCCGCCACCCGCGTCCGGACCCATCGGGGGGCTGCGCTCGCGGCACCGCGGCAGCAGTCGGGGCAGGTGGGCCGCCGCCCAGGCTGAGGTGGCGCCCAAGACGCGGCTTAGCTCGCCCAGGGGGGGCGGCCGCAGGAAGCCGCCGCCGCCACCGTCGCCGGCCTCCGGCAGCAGCGCCAGCGGCCCGGGCCGGGGGGGCCGAGGAGGCGGGGGCGGCAGGACGGGGGGCGGGGGCGGCCACCTGGCCCGGACCACCCCGGCCCGCCGCGCCGTCAACAAAGTGGTGTACGATGACCACGAGAGCGACGACGACGACGAGGAGGAGGACATGGTCTCGGAGGAGGACGAGGAGGAGGAAGAGGACGGCGACGCCGAGGAGACCCAGGATTCTGAGGACGACGAGGAAGATGACATGGAGGAGGACGACGATGACTCCGATTATCCGGAGGAGATGGAAGACGACGACGACGACGCCAGTTACTGCACGGAAAGCAGCTTCAGGAGCCATAGCACATACAGCAGCACTCCAGGTACCCACCCAGGCCGCCTGAAGACTCCTTCCCCACCTCCTCCCCTCCCCCTTGGCTTGCTCCCTCTCGAGTGCAGTGCATCCTGCTTTCCAGCTCCCCCCCGTCACACTCCGGCCTGCCCCCCACGCGGAGGCCACGGCGCGTCTAGTGACAGAAAAAAAAAGACAAAACAAAACTAGATTTGCAAGAGGAAAGAGGCGCATTGTTCAAAATGGAGATTGCATTGTTGCAGTTTGCAGGCCACGCACTCGTTCGCTCTCCTTCTCCCCCCCTCCCTCTCTTTCCTCTTCAAAATTTGTGCCAAGTGCGGTGTCTCCACCAGGCAGGATTGAAACTTTGGCACACACGTATCCATTGAGTTCGTTTTTCTCCCCTTGTTTTGGTATGAGTATTTTGTTTATTTATTTTGCAATGAAAGAAGCCTTCTGCTTTGCAAACCGTTGCGTGCCTATATGTCTTTTCTTGTAGTTTGGGAAAAATTACCTGCTCCTTAAAAGAGAGAATTTAGATACCGTGGTAACGCACATAGACGTGCTTCGTTTTCTGCCCTGAGTCATAGAGTTTGAAAACTGTTGTGGAGGAAGGGCTGTTGTGCGGTGCGCAGGGAGCTTCTGGTCCTGTGCGTTTGTTTGTGTTCTTCGAGTGCTCATGGGCGCGTGCAACAGTTGCTGGTAAATGGCTGATTAAAGAGCGAACCAGAAAACGAGACCAAACCAAATTTGGCAAGCCTTCCGATTCAGAATCGCTTTGGTTAAGTTCCAGATAAAAGTATAACACCAAAGGGCCTTGTGTCCTAATCAGTTTGGTCTTGGCTTTGCGTGGGAGACGCAGTTTCGCGGCACCTGTTGCAGAAGCTGTGCAGTTGATCATCTAGGCGGAATTGCCGAAGATGAACTTTTTGAAGGCACGTGGTATAGAAATGTCAAGCTTGCATCCGACAGGACCTTTTCTTGTTATTTTATTTCTGAGGAAGAAGCCCTTCCTGGACCTGTAGTGGGTTTCTCCATGGTGACTTCTCGCATGTTTTCTTCACATAGTTTCTTGAATCTGGCCCTGGTCTGTGTCTTGTTTAAATGAAACGCACATATACAATTGCTCCTTTGTATTGAATTAATAGTTATGGGGGGCATCTTAACTTGTAGCACCAGAGTGTCAGGTGATTGATTTCTTTATATTTCTATTAACCTGAATTAACAAAATTAAAATATAATTTTAAGGACATTTAATGAGGACATATGATGGATGGTCTTTCTTACGAGAGCTTGCCATACCATTTTCAGAGAAGACTAGGGTAGTAGACGTGATTAAATTGAAATGTTTCTATTTTTTTTAAAACAATTGCTTAAATTCTTAACTGCTACAAGTATGAGAATTAAACCAGATTAGATTGTGTTAGCATCAAGTTAAGAAAAAGCTAATTTTATTTGCCTGACTCTAAGAACAAGGTGCTTAGCTTAGGGGGCTTGGAGGAGCGAGACTGTCTTTTAGCAAGTTTCATTTCTTGCCAACATAGTCCAGTGCATCTTTTAGGTGTTACTTTAAGAAATTAACAGTTGGGCATCTTTGTACCAAGAGCCCAGAGTTGAGCTGAAGACCGACATACAGTAGTGGAGGAAGTTAGTTTTTTGAGTTAGAACTGAGGCGTAGCTAACTTTGAACTCCTTGAAGCCCTGACAGACAGTACTGATGAATTGATGGCTGGGCATGTGCTGAATTAAATTGCAGGGTGGGGTTACGAGTCCTTTTTAAACAATCATGTAAAACTTGTTTGCTTTTCAAGACTTATTTATTTATTTATTTACAGGGCCTTTCTACATAGTCCTAGCTGTTTTAGTACTCGCTATATAGACCAGGCTGGCCTTGAAGTCACAGACATCCACCTGACTCTGCCTCTCAAGAGCCTGGCAGACTTGTGTACTTAGACATTTCTCTTCCAGTGACACTTGTGGTCTTCCTTGGTGTATACTTGTCCTATATTTATGCGAATTAATAACTTATAGGAGTCAGTTTTGATCTTAAACATTCTGCAGCTCCTAATAGACATGCACATGGCAGATATGCATGAAAGACTGATTGGATAAGTTATTGGTAGTAGGTGAGAATTTTGATAATTCTGTAGTAGGTGCCATAATTGAAATGAATAGGTTTTAAGAAACTAAAGTTGGTATAATTAGATTTTGATAAACACTTCAGCCAGTAACTGTTTTTTATCAGCAGAGTATACTTAAAAAAACAAAACAAAACAAAAAACTTTCAAAAAGATGTGGGTTTTTTTGTTTGTTTTCTGAGACAGGATTTCCCTCTATAACTAGCTCTGTAGACCAGGCTGGCCTCAAACTCAGATACTCACCTGCCTCTGCCTCCCAAGTGCTGGAATTAAAGGTGAACGCCACCAGTGCCTGGTTTAAGATGTGTTTCTATTGCCATTTATTTATTTTTAAGTATTTTATTTATTTATGTATATGAGTGTTCTGTATGCATGCTCATCTTTATTATGGAAGAGGGCCTCAGATCTATAGATGGTTGTGAGCCACCATATGGTTGCTGGGAATCGATCTCAGGTCCTGAGGAAGAGCAGCCAGTGTGCTTAACCGCTGAGCCATCTCTCCAGCCCTGTTATTTTTTAAATTATGTGTGTTTGTCTATGTGAGGGTATGTTCAGGTCAGATCCCTTGGAGCTGGAGTTTCAGGTTTATAAGCCATCTGCCATGGGTGCAAGGAGTTGAACTCAGGTCTTCTGGAAGAGCAGTAAGTGTTCCTAAGGTTGAGCCATCTCTGCAGCCAGAGTATACTGTTTCAAACTGCTCTTTTCCTTTTCTCTCTTGGCTGTGGAGTTAACTTGAGTGTTTGGTCTTTTGAAACAAATTACTTCTTCAGATGACTATAAAAGGATGCTACATTTTGTGTTTTTGACTTTGCTAGCATGTTCACTTGTTTGCATTGAGTATCCATGGCAGCATTATTGTGCCATTAGTTTTATTCTTGGTACACCTGGGAGGAGACTTCAGGTCAGTGTGTATGTGTATGTCTGGGTTAAGGTATACTTAAGCCACTCTGGGACAGCCAGGGCTACACAGAGAAATCCTGTCTCAAAAAAACACAAAACAATAAGATATACCAGTAGGATGTGGTAGTACACACCTTTAGTTCCAGAACTCTGGAGACAGAGGCAGAAGGATCTCTATGAGTTTGAGTTCAGTCTGATTTACATAACAAGCTCAAGCCCAGACAGGACTACGTAGAGAGACCCTGTCAAGTCTACACATCTTGTGTAGTCGAGGCTTTAGGTAATGTAGAATAGTTTGGTTAGGTTTTTTTTTTTAATAATTTTTATTTAATGTACATTGGTGTTTTGCCTGCATGTATGTCTGTGTGAAGTGAGGGTGTCTAGTCTGCTGGAGTGAGTTATAGACAGTAGTGAGCTGCTGTCTGTGTGCTGGGAATTGAACCCAGGTCCTCTGGAACAGCAGCCAGTGTGCTCTTAACCACTTAGCATTTCCCCAGCCTTAGTTTGGTTACTCTTTGTAGTTAGAACACTGGCTTGAGTATTAAATACCTGGTAAAAAGAGCTATGGATGTGGTTCCACTGGTACAATGCTTGCTTAGCATGCTTGAAGCCCTGGCTTCAGTTTCCAGCACCTGTACTGGGTTTGGTAGTGCATGCCTGTAATCCCAGCTCTCTGGAGGTGGAGACAGGAGGAACAAAAGTTCACAGTCATCTTTAGCTATATAGTGACATACGCATCCGACTGACATCAGACTGAGTACCATAACTTACTAACTAGTATACAAGTAGATACTACCAAATAAATTACTTAAGAAATGAGTTCCTAGTATAACAAGTAATTCATTGACCTATTTATTGAGTACTGTGTAAGTAATATAACTGTTGATGCACATGATTGTCTTATTAGGGTTACTATTGCTGTGATGAAACACCCTGACCAAAAGCAACTTGGGGAAGAGAGGGTTTGCCACAGTCCACTGAGGGAAGCCAACGCAGGAATACAAACCTGGCAGTGGCATGGAGGCAGGAGCTGATGCAGAGGCCATGGAGGAGTGCAGCTTCCTGGCTTGCTCTCCCATAACTTGCTCAGCCTGCTTTCTTACAGAACTCAGGACCACCAGGCCAGGGATGGCCCCACCCACAATGGGCTGCACACTCCCCCAATAGATCACTGATTAAGAAACTGTGCTACGTACTTGATGACTTAGAGCTTGATCTTAAGGAGGCATTTTCTCAATTGAGATTCCCTCCTCTTACATGATTCCAGCTTGTGTCAGGTGGACATAAAACTAACCTGTACATGATACTATTAAAAGACGCGGACTTTGAAAGTTTATTATTTATTTATTTCACAGGAGGATAGGTTTCGAGTCAGGGTTTCTCTATGTAGCCCTGACTCGCCTGGAGCTTGCTCTGTAGACCAGACTGGTCTCAAACTCAGAGATACCTGCCTCCTGCTGCCTCATGAGTACTGGTATTAAAGACGTGTCCCACCATGCCTGACTTTAAAAGCTTATTTTATTTAGCTGGGCAGTGATGATGCAATCCTTTGGTTCCAGCACTCAGGAGGCAGAGGCAGGCAGATCTCTAAGCTGGAGACCAGCATGGTTTACAGAGCAAGTTCCAGGACAGCCAGGGGTACACAGAGAGACCCTGTCTTGAAAACAAAACAAAACAAGAGTTTATTTTATTGGGGTAATTTTGCTTTTATGACAACAGCTTATTCAAGGCTAGCCTGGAACTCATAGTCATCCTCCTGCCTCAGCCTCTCAAGTACTGGGATTAAGGTTGAGTCATCACTGTTGTTTGCTTTCTTTTCATTGGGCAAATCAAATTTTCTCCACAGGGCAAATACTGCTGTAGAGATGTTTATTATTAATGCAAACTTGAAATATTCTCATTTTGCTTGAGTTAGAAGCATTTGTTTGACTAAAGCATTTATGAAAAAAAAATTTTAATTGGTAGAAGTTTGAGTTAGGGGCCTGGAGATATGGCCCAGTGCTTTAGAACATTTGTTGCTCTTGACTAGGTCCTAGGTTCCATTCCCAGCATCCACATGGTAGCCTACAACTCTAGTTCCAGGGAATCCAGTGCTCTCTTCTAACCTCCCAGGGCATCAGGCACCATGTGGCGTACCTTACATGCATACAGACAGAAACACTTTATAGAAAAGAAATAAACCTTGTGTACACACACACACACACACACACACAACCTACATAGAGTTAGTATCTGGTCGGCATAATTCCCTGGTATATTGAGAAAGATTGCATAGGAAAATCTGTGTTGTTCTACTTCTCGACCCCCTCGAGGACCTGATTTGTGGTACTGGGGTTTGAACCTAGGTAGGCAAGTGTTTTACATACCCAGCCTTTTTATCTTTTTTGTTGTTTATTTTTCAAGACAGGGTTTCTCTGTATAGCCCTGGCTGTTCTGGAACTTGCTCTGTAGGTAGACCAAGCTGGCCTTGAATTCAGAGATTCCCCCTGCCTCTGCCTCTCAGGTTTAGAGGTGTGCTCCACCACTGCCAAGCACCTTTTTATCTTTGTTAAGTTGCCTTGAATTTGGTAATCTTCCTGCCTTAGCTTACCAAGTAGTAGCTCTGTATTAATAAGTCAAACAGAAAACCAGATTTTTCCCTCTTCCTGTTCAAACATGATCACACTATGTATCCCCTGACTGGCGTAGAAGTAGAACTAATTCACTGTGTGACCAGACTGGCCTTGAACTTGCAGTGATCCTCCTGTCTCAGTCCCTCCAGTATTGGGATTACAGACATGTATCATCATGTCCTGCTCAGAAAGTGCATTTTCAATAGACATTTGGTAAAGTTTGATAGCACCTTGAAATTTAACATTTCTGATATAAACAAAAAGATTTATGTTATGCTTGAGACAGAATGCCCCTTGTGTGAGACTCTTGGGACTACTTAGCTATGTTTTTAAAATTTAGCATTTTTTTACTACTTCAAACAAAATCTTGATATACTGGGAGCCTTAATGATTTATGTCCTCTGAGGATTGTGACAATAGAGATGGGTGGCGGAGATGCCCTGAGTGAGCTGCAGATTCCCCAGAAGGCGAGTGTAGTACTCCACTGGCTCCTTCAGTGTCACTGCAGTATCTTTTTGGTATACACAGAATTCCTGATTGCTTCAGGGGAGGTACAAAGTGGAGAGTTAGGGGAGAGAGAATCAGTACCCTGGTTTGAGGGGTGGTTGGCGTGGGCAGAAGCTTCTTGGATGGGCTTGTCGATTGTAAGGAGTAAGGCAGAGGAGGGAGCAGTGTGATCTCAGCACTGATAGTAAAGTGTGGGCTGTGGCAAGAGACGTGTAGCAAGAGCTGGAGCTGACGAATAGGAAGTCAGCTGTGTGGCTGTATTTGATACCCTGTGCTGGGCAGTTCTCCAGAGAAGCAGGCTGTGGCCATGTACTTGCTTCCCATACCTGAATTGGGTATGGGAGGATTGAATTGGGCAGTTGGAGGATCCCTGGCATTTTCTCCCCTCTGGAACAGCGAGTGGATGTGCCGATGTGTCACATTCTCATCAGCAGAACATCCCCAATGTTCACGCCTGAACTGGTGTCGCAGCAGGTCACAGAGATGTACTGCAGGCCTCTGGCGGAGGAGCCCTTTTCTCTGCACTGAGAGGCGTGCCTGAAAGGTGGCCTGAAGCAGTCTCTGTCTCTCTCACAGATCTGTGTTACATGTTCCTGGGGTCAGTCAGAAGATCTGGGAATAGTGTATGGCCTCAGTGATACGCTAGACTTCTGTTCTGCAGGATTCAGCAGGATGGTTAGGAGGAAAGTAAGCTAGCTGGTAGGGTCTGGAGGAGTTTTGTAGCCCTAAATGGCAGCTCAATCCAGGAGTTTCCTGGCCTTGACCTGTAAGTGCAGAGAATTAAAGCACCAGATATGCCCTTGGAAGAAAGCAGTGTGATCAGGGATGAATTGAGAGCTGTTTTGACCACCAGTGCCTGTGGAGATTCATCTTGAGAAAAGAAAGGGGAGGACCAGAAGAGTTAGTACAGTTAGGCAGCATGCTCTGTGAGTGGTGGTGAGGGATGGCCTATGTCTTGGTCATAAGTGGGCTTGCGTGTGGTTTACACTTGCCTGCTCCTCTGGTCCCTGCCCATTTTTCTTTCTTTCATTTTTTTATTTCCTTCCTCTCTCTCTCTCTCTCTCTCTCTCTCTCTCTTTCTCTCTTTCTTTTCTAAGACATGGTTTCTCTATGTAGCCCTGGCTGTCCTGGCACTTGTTCTGTAGACCAGGCTGGCCTCAAACTCACAGAGATCTGCCTGCCTCTGCCTCCCAAGAGCTGCGATTAAAGGTGTGTGCCACCACCACCATCACCGCTGCCCAGCTCACAGGCACATTGGAAATGGGGCTGTGCACGTAAACATGTGCAGTAGAATATGGGAGGATGAAGTCAGGAACTCTGGTTCCTCTTGTTAGAGCCTCCTTTTCTCACCCTTGAGATCCTGTTCTCCCGGTGACTATGACTTTTAGGGGACATTACAGCTTGACAGGGTAACAGTAATCCAGCGACAGACAGACTGGGAACAACTTGGTCCACTCTGCTTAACTCATAATCCCCTTGCTGTGATTTATTGTTTAGATTCCTCTTGCTCGTCTTGGTCCATTTTCTTCACCTGCTTAGAGTAGTTAAAATTGCAGCTTCGTAGTAGAACAGATCATCTAGTTGTGTTATGTGTTATGCGGGCGTTTTGTCCACATGTTTGCTCATCACATGAGTGCTGGGTGCCTTCAGAAGCTGGAAGAGGGTGTCAGGTCCCGTAAGACTGGTAAGACAGATGTGAGACGCCGTGTGGGTGCTGAAACCTGGGTCCTCTTAAATATCAAGACCTCTCCAGCTCTGTCAGCTTCATAGTTTAGCCCTGATCCCCATTCTAGTTTTATTGTTGTTGTTGTTTTATTTTTTTTAATGTTTTTGGTATTTGAAGAGATGCCTCAGGAGGCAGATTTCTGTTATTTAAGTCCTCCATCCCCACCCCAGACCAGATCTCAGCTATGTAGCTCTATGTAGCTCTCTGGCTATCCTGGAACTTTGTAGACCAGAGTGGCCTTGAATGTACAGAGAGATGGACCTGCTTTGCCTCTGGCTCTGCCTCCCCAGTGCTGGGATTAAAGGCCACCCAGCTATTTGGCAGTTTTTGGTTTGCTCTTTGGTATTTATAATTTTTTTAAAGATATATTTAGGTGTTTGCGTTTTTTGCCCGTGTGTGTGTGTGTGTGTGTGTGTGTGTGTGTTCCCAGTACATGCTTGTGGCCTAAATAGGTCAGAAGAAGGCATTAGATCCACTGGAACTGGCATAATGGATGATTATGAGTCTCCATGTGGGTACTGGGAACTGAGCCTGGGTCCTCTGTAAAAGCAGCCACTCATAACTCTTGAGCCACCCCTCCAGTCCCCATTATTAATTTGGGATAGTCCGACTGACACCCTCTTCCAGCTTCTGAAGGCACCCAGCACTCATGTGATGAGCAAACAAACATGTGGACAAAATGCCCGCGTAACCCAGTTCTGACCTGGAACTCACAGCAATCTGCCCATCTCAGCCTTCCTACTGCTAGAATTCTAAGTGTGAGCTACCACACCTAGTGTGGAAAGAAATCATACAGGAAGAATTATGCCCAGTATGGAGGGGCATGTTCATGATCCTAGCACCGCCATGATCCATGTGACTTAGATCTCGGAACTCTGGGACCACAAGGGAATGAAGAAAAGGCACAGAGGTGCAGTGAAGCTGGGATCGGGTGGAAGGCCCCTCAGCATGCTCATTGGGTACAGCGTGGGGAGAGGGGTTACTAGTCTCCATTAGGAGGCGTCTGTAGGCCAGCATTCTCAGGCTGTAAACATGCTTTTTGTACACACTGCTCAGTCTTCATGAACACTCCTGAGCCTGGTCCACATGGGTGATGGCTTTGCCAGTTTCCCGTCTGTTGGCCTTGGAGTCTTTTACAGGCTGAACTCATAAAATACATATTCCTTAGGGTTTCCTTTACTCCCTGCCCAGCACTTGAAGGCTGAGGCAGGAGGATCAAGAGTTGAAGGCTAGCCTGGGTACATAGTGAAATTGTCTAAAAAGAAAAAAAAAGGAAGCTAGGAGTGATGGCCTTTAATCCTAGTACTTGGGAGGTAGAAACAGGAGTATCAAAAGGAAGGAAAGAAAATATATTATTAGATTAATTGTGTTTGACATTTATTTATTTTGCATAGGATGGATGGGGGTGCATATGTGCCACAGATTTATATTAGGGTCAGAGGACAGTTTGCAGAATCCGTCTGTCCATCCACCATGTAAATTGAGAACTGAACAACTGAACCTTTATCTACTGAGCTATCTGGCTGACCCTAACTATGTTTTAATTGATTTCTTTGCTAGTCTATATGTAATTTGTTGTTGTTGTTTTGCTGCACAGCATTTAAATATTTTTGATTGCCTAATGATACTCAAAATAGTAATAATAATAGCTAACATTTAATGGACCTTGAGTGGTTTGATGAATGATTTTAAGCAATATTGATGAAATGTTTTGGGTTTTCTTTTTTATGCATGCTGGGTAAGTGTTCTCTCTCAGCTCCCCTGCTTCCCCGGCAAGATTTCATTCAGGATGTAGCTCAGACTGTCTTTGAACATTCCATAGAGAAGGAAGGGAGGCATATGCCAGGCATGGTTTAGGATGGGCCTATAATTCCAGCACGTGGGAGACCAAGACAGGAGGGTTGTGAGTTGAAGGCCAGCGTGGACTGTCTAGTGAAACAGTGTCTTAAATCTTAAAACAAAAAGATGGAATGATGAAGTATTAAGTCGGCACAAATCAATAACCAAGCCAGCTCAATAGAAACAGGTATTTTTAATGAAAGAAAAAAGGGGAACTCAAGCTGTAATCCCATCCGTCTGGCGGACACCGCATGGAGAGAGAGAGAGTACCTGTGTTCTCTCGATTTTCTACCTGGGGTCCCAGTAGCCACACCCCAACTTGATGTGATTGGCTAGTGGCTCTTCCCCATCAATGGAATCCTGTATTATGTGTATTATGTGGCCTTTTTCATTTAGTTTCTTTAGTTTTTCAAGACCGGGTTTCTTTGTGTAGCCTTGGCTATCCTGGAACTCATTCTGTAGACCAGACTGACCTCGAACTCAAAGATCCGCCTGCCTCTGCCTCCCGAATGCTGGGATTAAAGGTGTGTGCCACCACTGGCCAGTTTAGCACAATATTTATTTATTTATTTAGGTTTTTCAAGACAGGGTTTCTCTGTAGCTTTTTTTTTTTTTAAGATATTTATTATGTATACAGTATTCTGTCTGCATGTACACCTTCAGGCTAGAAGAGAGTGCCAGATCTTACTACAGATGGTTGTGAGCCACCATGTGGTTGCTAGAATTGAGCCCAGGACCTCTAGAAGAGCAGGCACTGCTCTTAACTGCTGAGCATCTCTTCAGCCCCTTCTCTGTAGCTTTGAAACCTATCCTGGACCTAACACTTGTAGACCAGGCTGGCCTCGAACTCACAGAGATCCTCCTGCCTTTGCCTCCTGAGTGCTGGGATTAAAGGCATGTGCCACCACCTCCTAGCTTGCATAATATTTTAAAAACTCATATTTTATAGCATGTTCTGAGTATTTCAAAATTTTCTTGTCCATTTCATGAGTCTATTAGAATATTTCCATAAATAATTCTCTGTGGAATTTATATGATGCATGTTTGTCTGACATATTTCTTTTGGGTATATATAGCTAGGGGTGGATCTCTGTGAGTTCTAGTCCAGTCTTGCCTATATTGTGAGTTCCAGAACAGCCAAAGAGCTACATAGTGAGACCCTGTCTCAACAAAACAAAACAACAACAAAAAATTGTCACTACTTTTTTAAGTCGGCATACAAAGCAGACTTCATTATGGAGTTCACAATCATGTGTCATTATGATTTTTACCCGATGTTGTAATGTTTCTTGTCCCCCTGCAGATTAAGTTGCAGTGTCGTTTTGTTTATTTTGACAGGGTCTCTCTCATATAGCCCAAGATAGTCTTCAACTCCTGTTCTTTGTCTTAGTGTGTGGAGTATTGAGAGTACAGGTACCAGCCACCCCCATTGGCAGTCAACTGTTTTTTTCTGGCACTGTGGGAGTGACTCTAGGTCTCTATGTCTGGTAGCTAGGCAGCCATTCTATTACTGAGATACATCCTTAGCCCTTTGGAAATTCAGCTTACTTTTTTCTTTTCAAGACATGGTTTCTTTGTGTGTCCCCAGCTGTCCTGGAACTCTTTCTGTAGATCTGTCCTCAAACTCAGAGATCTGTCTGCCTCTGCCTCCCAAGTGCTGGAATTAAAGGTGTGTGATACCACACATGGCCAGTTCAAATTTTTAAAAATCACATTTGTTTATATAATATTTGTTGCTATTTATTTATTTATTGTGTGTGTGGAGATCACGGTACAACTTGTCGGAGTTGGTTCTCACCATATGGGTCCTGGGGGTTGAACTCAGGTCATCAGGCTTGCTTGGCAAAACGCTTTTATTCACCTCCCCACACCTTAGTCCCCTGCAGTTAGCACAATAGTTTGTTTTATGTTTTAACATTATGTATATGCATGTTTTGCCTACATGTACATGTAGCCTGGTGCTTGTGGAAGGCAAGGGAGAATGTCATGTTCTCTGGAACTGGAGTTAAGAGGTGAATGTGAGCTGCCATGTAGATGCGGGGAACTGAACCTGGGTCTTCTGCAAGAGCAGAAAGCACTCTTAACCAGTGAGCCATATCTTCATCTACCCTCAGTAGTGGTTATTTTTTTCCTTTTAAATAAGCTTAGTGGAGCTAAGATGATGTTTAGTTGGTAGAACTGAACTTCATCCTACATTTACAAAGCCCTGGGTTCAATTCCCAGCACTGTGTTTCTTTCCCACCTGTAGGCTGGGAGGAGTTCCGTCCATCTCTTCAGTACCTGACTCAATCCTCTAGTATGCCAGTGATTCATTTCATTCTTTTTTTTTTTTTTTAAAGATTTTATTTATTATGTGTACAGTGTTCTGTCTGCATGTACACCTGCAGGTCAGAAGAGGGCACCAGATCTCATAGATGGTTGTGAGCCACCATGTGGTTGCTGGGTCTTGAACTCAGGACCTCTGGAAGAACAGTCACTGCTCTTAACCTCTGAGCCATCTCTCCAGCCCGATTCATTTCATTCTTTAGCTCTATAGCAGTGTGATAGTTGTGTAAATGTAAATTCATTAAAATGACCTAAAATTGGATCCCTTGGTCCTCAGAGGCCATAGGTACATTGCAGGTGATGAGCAGCCATTTGGGTCATTTGCTGTCATTCACTGCAGGAAGTTCGCTTGGGCACTCTGCCTCTGTTGGGTCAGTGACAGTTTACCTCACACCTTTTTCTCTGGCCTTTTGTTTGCCCTAATCCTATGCTGCCTGGGTAGCTTTGGTAGTGTGTCTATGGCCAGAGGCTGTTGGCTAAGCATTGTTTATGAGATGATGGTGTTGTATCTTTTTTAATCTATTTATTTTTATTTTATATATATTGGTGTTTTGCCTGCTTGTATGTCTGAACATATATTTGTGTGAGGGTGTCAGATCCCCTGGAACTGTAGTTACAGACATTTGTGAGTTGCCATGTGGGTGCTGGGAATTGAAGCTGGATCTTCTGGGAGAGCAGCCAGTGCTCTTAATCTCTGAGCCATCTCTCTAACTTGGTGTTGTATCTCTTACAGTAAGATTTTGGGGTCATTTTTTAGGATACTTAACAAATTATTAATGGTTCTTGGTGGTCAGGAAAGAGGGAACCAGTTAGCAATGTTAGAAAATCTGACACAAATTTTATCAAGTCCCGATAAAATAAAGCTGGAAGTCACACACATGCTGGCATGTGAACCTTGGTTCTCTCCTGCCCTGTGTTGTGTGTTCTAGCTAGGCCTCTGACTGAGCTTGTCAGACTTGGTGGCAAGCACCTTCACCCGCTGTCTGGCTAGCCCAAAATAACACATTTCAAAAGTATATTTGCTGTAATTTCAGATATGCATTAGGATGTTGATTCAGCATTTCCAGGTGACCCTTGGTAACCTTAGGAGTTTGTCTTTTTCCTTTTTGGCATCTTGTCCATTATGGCATGATTAGCTTGAGTTGTGATTCTGCTCTGTCTTGGGCAGCCTAACAGTGGAGCCAGGAGCCAGGATCATAAACTGCGTGTGGTCCTTGAATCTATGTGAAGACAGGAAGCACTTTTTATCTTTATTAATGCATGATTGTATTTGCTATTGATATTTAGTTGTCTTTTACAAAAGCAATTCTGAGGGAGTCTAAGAGATGGTTCATGACGTAAAAGCCTGATCATCTGAGTTAGATTCTTGCTCTCCCCGCCCAGCCCCACACTCGTTTTCCCCGTGCTGGGGATAGAGCCAGGCCTGTGTCTGCTGTGCTGGCACTCTCCCGCTGGGCTTAGGTTCTTAGGTTTTGTCATCTTATAGCTCAGGCTGACTTTAAACACAGGGTCTTTCTGCCTCTGCCTCTGGTACTACAAGCTTGTGCCCACACAACTGGCTTCAGCATCTAAATTTAATAAATACTGACATTTCAGGGTATTTGCAGATCTCTGCTATCTTTAAAGATGATGAAAGTTACAGATTGTTGATCTTTCCTTCTCTAGAGGTAAAAAAGCCCTGTGAAGTTGCCATGTATTATTCCATCCTTATTTTTAGACTTGTGCTAATGTATGTTTGTATAGGAGGGTTTTATGTTTTTATATTAGCATGGATTGTATTGATATTTAACTTTTTTCAGCTTTTAGAAAAAATGGTTCAGCTTTTAGAAAAATAGAGGCTGGAGAGATGGGTCAAGAAATTAAGAGCACTGGCTGCTCTTCCAGAGGTCCTGAGTTTAATTCCCAGCAACCACATCACAACCATCTATAATGAGATCTGGTTCCCTCTTCTGGTGTGCAGGCATACATGCAGGCAGAACACTGTATACATTTAAAAAATAAAGTTAAAAAAAGAAAAATTGTTAATTATCATGTTAATAGACCCGACCTGATTCATTTAGTTTCTTGCCCCGCATGCTGGAGATTGGAGCACACGACCTCTTTTACATACTGCGCACATGCTTGGACCCCTCCCCCAAGCAGCATATTTATTTGAGAAAGGGTCTCATTGTGTAACTCTGATTGGCCTCGGACTCAGAAATCACCTACCTCAGCCTTCCAAGCACTGAGATGAAAGGATGCATCAGCATACCCAGCTTTCATTTAGCATTTGGGGTCTATGTTAATATTTCATGTTCCTTCATCCACTTCAGTGAACCTCAGTAGGGGATTTCCAGTTTTTTCTTTTCTTTTTTTTTTTAAATATTTATTTATTATGTATACAATATTCTGTCTATATGTATGCCTGAAAGCTAGAAGAGGGCACCAGACCTCATTACCGATGGTTGTGAGCCACCATGTGGTTGCTGGGAATTGAACTCAGGACCTTTGGAAGAGCAGGCAATGCTCTTAACCGCTGAGCCATCTCTCCAGCCCCCAGTTTTTTCTTAATGCACATAACACATTCTCTCAGTGTGTGTGTGTGTGTGTTGTTAAGGTCTGATGATTATATGTCTTCATGTCAGTTTTAATTATTACTGGAAATCCATTGGGTATATGTCTGTGTTTTACAACCATTTCAAAGAGGTGTACTGAGTGAGAGCTGGCTGTGGCAGTCATGTAGTGTAGGTTCTGGGTTTTGTTGTTTTTAAGGTGCACAGAATGAATTTTAGCCTTGTTTTGAGAACATAGGGGTTGTAGTTGAACTTCAGTTACTGTACAGTGATTCTAGATGTATTTCTAGATCAGAACTTTCCAATAGACAGTTGTGGTGATAGTAGGGAATGTTCTGTATGTATTGTCTAAAATGGTAGCCACTACCCACATGCGGCCCTTACGAACTTGAAATGCTAGCTCTTGATGACATTTTGTCGTTGCTGTCCTGGAACTCACTCTCTAGACCAGGCTGGCCTTGAACTCACAGAGATTCACCTGCCTCTACCTACCTAGTACTGGGACTAAAGGTGTGCGCAACACTGCCTGTTTTCTTAATCCTTTGTGCTATTTCTCAAAGGCAAGTTCATTGGCAGATGAACTCAGGTGGTAGGTTTGACAGTAGAGGAGGAACTTCTGAGTAGTAAAGAGCTAAAATTCAGAAAGTGCAGCGGTTGGGTGTCAGCATAGCTCTGGCGCTGACTGGTCCCTTGGTAAAGCATCTCGCCTCCATGAGCATCTTTAGAAGGCGGTAATAACAGTAACTCTTCATTGAGTGTGAATAATGGGTTAAAAGTGCCCTGAAAGTACTCTGAAAGTTAATTGCTGCTTTTATATTATTCCTGGCAGGGAGAGCCAGTGAATGGGGCAAGTGGAATGTACTTACACATAGCCTACGAGTACTAGCCCCGATATTGGATTGAGACGCTGTTCCAGATCTGGTGGTGAGGCCTTGTGAGTTTGTTTCATAATTTTTGTTTTGGTTTTTATTCTATTTATTTATTTATTTTTAGCTTTTGTTTTTTTGAGACAGGATTTCATTGTGTAGCTCTGATTGTCCAGGAACTTGCTTTGTAGACCAGGCTGGCCTAGAACTCACAAAGATCCCCCTGCCTCTGCCTCCCAAGTGCTGAGATTAAAGGCATGCGCCACCACTGCCCGGCTGTTTTGTTTTTTTGAGACAGGGTCTCTCTGTGTAGCCCTGATTGGCCTAGAACTCTGTATGTAGACTAGGCTGGCCTCAAGTTCACAGAAACCTGCCTGGCTCTGCCTCTGCCTCCTGAGTGCTGGGATTAAAGGCGTGCGCCACCACACCCGGTTTACATCACAGTTTTTAAAAATTACATCATTCAGGCTGAAGAGATGGCTCTTCCAGAGTTCCCAAGTTCAATTTCCAGTAACCACATGATAGCTCACAACCATCTGTAATGAGATCTGGTGCCCTCCTCTGGCCTGTAGGCTGGCCTCAAACTCGAGATTTGCCTGCCTCTGCTTCCAGAATGCTTGGATTAAAGGCATGCACCATCACCGCCCCCCCCCCCCGCTAGATCTTACTGATTGGAGAGCAGCAGTATGCAGGAAATGCCCTTCCCTCCTTGCTGTCCAGTGCCAGCATCCCCTTTTCAGATGTCACTCACTCAGGCTTCCCACCATACCTAGAATGGTTTCTATGACGTCTACAAGCGGGAAAGACCACAAATATTTCTTTCAGAATTAATAAAATAAAAACTGGAAAATTAACAATGGCTTCTGGGTTTAATCCCGGCATGACCTCTGTATCTACCGGATGATAATGTTAAGTTGCTCTAGTAGTAAAGTCATGATCTGCTCACTACGGGAATTTACAAATGAGACAGGACTATACACAATAAAGGTGCGCATGCCATCACGAGGAGGGTGGACAGCGTCAGACACTGCTCAGGAGCTGCAGCATAACATTTGAGTGGCGTCCTGGAAAATGTTTCTGATTTCTCAAACTTGTCAGCAAAGTAAGCAGCAGCAATTTAAAGTGTAAGGTTACTTTTTTTTTATTATTAAAAATGAGAAATTAAGATTGTGACCTTGGTACATATTTCTAAAACTCAGGCATGTGGAAGAATGTGTGCAACAGTTTATGAGTACAGAGAGGAGACAGTCTCTTCAGGAAATCCAAGTTCTGCCCCGAGCCTTGGGTTGATCCATCCGCATGCCCAGCTGTGGGGTCTCCCAACAGGACACCCCGCTCAGTGCAGTTTCTCCTTAGTGCAGGGACCCGGAGTGTCATCTGTCTGCACACTTTCCCTTCTGCGGGCTTTGTCCAAGCTTCAGCTTCCTACACATGCTCTGCTCCAGCCTTTTACTTTTCTTCCTTAGTTTCTGCCCTCCTTTCTGCTTCGTCCTCAGACTTTAGCTGCACCTCAGAATGAATTGAGCAGAAGGGTAAAATACAGATACCTCTGGGGTTCTAGGCACTTGGACTGCATTTGGCAACTTTTCTTTTCTTTTTTGAGACAGGGTCCTGCACTTTAACGCAGGCTGGCCTGGGTGATTTTGTTGCATCTCCCCGAGTTTTAGAAAGGAATGTTTGAAGGTAGCTTTTCGAATAGCAAGGGTGGAACCCTAGTTTCCTAGGTGGAGGTGACAAGATACTGTGAGCCTGACACACCACAGATGCCAGCTACATTTATTTTGTTTCGTTTTGAGACAGGGTCTCTGTCTGTAGCCTAGGCTGTCCTTGAACTCTGTGTAGGCCAGGCTGGCCTCAAACTCACGGAGATCTGCGTCTGCATCCCAAATAAATGCTGGGATTAAAGGTGTGTGCTCCCACGCTGGGTACTCTGTTTTTCCAGCCAGCTTCAAGTCTACCTAGTTCTGAGATTATAGGTGTATACAACCACTGCATTTGAATCTTTGAATTTAGCATAAACTTTTATTTGCATTTACATAAGCTCACCCTTAGTCATTAGCAGCAGCTTGACCTGACTCATTTCCCCTGCTGCTTCCTACCCCTTCCTTTTTTGAGAAAAGCAGGCCTCAAAAGAGCTTCACCAATCTTCCTACCCAGCCTTCCAAGTGCTTGGGTTACCTGTGAGCTGACACACTCAGCATTTCTTTCTTTGAAAAACAAAACAAAAGTGTATGAGATCTCTCTCAAAGTATAAAAGTGTTAAAAAAAAAATCTGTCATCTTTTTTCCAACCCCCCCCCCAGAAGTAACTCCTTTTAAAAGATGCCCCTGACCTTCAGGGCATGCTTGATCCCTCCATTTATTCCAGTTCTGCTCATTGTTCTGTAGCAAAGACTATTTCCTCCCATCAACAGTCTAAGGTAAAGAGTATTCGTGGTGAAGCAGCGTGAGGCCCTGAGTTTCATCCCCAGTACTAATAAAGGGAAAGATGTTATTTTTGATCCTTTTTTTTTTATTCTAGTGCTGCCGTTTGCACCTGGTGCCTTTTGCCAGGCACAGGCTCCACCACTGAGCAACATTTCCAGCTAGTTGGTTTGCTTCAGCACATAGACACATGCAGATGCTTCATAATTGAAGTTAAAAAAAAGTACAAATCACAAACTCTGTTGAAAGAAGTGTTTTGCCCTCCATTGTGTGTGAGTATATCCATCCATCTGGACAATAGATTCAGGAGGCAAAGAGAATTCTTGATTTTTGCTATATTGTCTTTGAAGAAAACTGAACCCAGTCTGGTGTGGTGATGCATGCCTTTAATCCCAGTACTTGGGAGGCAAAGGCAGGTGGATCTCTGAGTTCCAGGCCAGCCTGAATTACATCAAGAGAGACCCTGTCTCCAACCATATGAGTTTCTTTAGTGTTAAGCCTGTACTCTAGTGCTAAGGGGGTTTTTAGTGTGTGTACAAAGCTTGTGCTTCCAACTAGACCATGGTGAGTCTTGAGACTCTCTTGATTTACTTCTAAAACCAAGAGTATTTTTATTTGGGCGATTAAAGTATAAATCTACTGCCTCGGTTACCCTATATTCCAAAGAAGCCAAGGGACAAAATATAAGGAAATGTATTTACAGTTTTAGCCAAATGGAGGAGGGGAAGAAATAGTGCCGGTAGCCTATTCAGAATTTGTAGAGAAAGCCAGGTGACTAAGGCAGGGCCGGATGTAAATGTACCTGTGGGTTGGAATGATCTGTTTTTTCCTGGGTGGGGGAGGGAACTGGGTTCCACACCATCTCCTAAAAGGTTTATTTAAATCTCTTCTGAGTAAAATAGGGTCTTACAAGTCTCCATTTTGAAAGAGAAAAGAACTGTCTGTGAGAAGGAAGACCCCACCCCCATGCCCTTGCTGGCAGAGTTCTTTGTCCCTGGGTCCACTCCTTTAATAGGAGGAGAGTGGAAGCTTTTGCTGTCTCGTCTTTGGAATAGCACTTTAAGAAGCAGATCCTGCCTTCCCAGGAATTTTGCAAGTGAAAAAAGTTAATTGTCTGAATGAGGGTCAAGAGTCATTCTTTCTGGAATATCTTTTCTCCTGTCCTGCTCTGCTGATTGATCACTGCTCTAGACTAGACTTTAGCTTTGGGGACTTGAAGAAAAATTTTTAATTTCCTGTCTAGATATCTACCTGTTGTGTACACCATATGAAGAGCAGAGGAAAACTTGGGAGAGTCCCACCACGTGAGTCCTGGGAATTGAACTCGGGTTATCAGACTTAAGTGCCTTTACCCTGCCTCAGCGACTTTATATCTTCTTTCTGGTTTTATTATTATTTTTTGAGATTTATTTGTTATTTTATGCGTATGAGTGTTTGCATGTACGTATTGTACCATGCTTGGTGCCCACAGAGTTCAGGAGAGTGTCAGATCCCTTGGAACTGGAGGTACAAATGGTTGTGAACCACCATGTGGATGCTAGGAATTGAACCCAGGTCCTCTGGAAGAGCAGTCATTGTTCTTAACTGCTGAGCCATCTCTCCAGTCCCTTGAGGGACTTTCTAACAGACAAGTTCAGTAAGAGGCTGAGGAACATAGAAAGGCACTCCAGAAGCCATTCTTTTGATGTGCTAACTTACATGGAAACAGGTGAGTCCTGAGTCACATGCTGAAGATGTGACAGACTAACTCATCCTGATGCTTATCTGAACTGCAGCATCAGTGACACTTGGGTTTCTGTCCTCCTAGTTGTCATCCTCACTAGGTGTGTTGGGATGGGGGAACTGCCTTTATGTCCTGCAACCTTGTCTGGCCAACAGTGACCTGATTTTCTTTAACAGAAAGTAATGGCTCTGTTCTTATCTAATTTATCTAAAAAAATCTGTTCTCCAGATACTTGGAGGTTGGGGTGTTACATTGTATACATTAAGGGTCTTTTCTGCTTGTATTCTTTGGTGCTTCCTTTCCTCTAGTACCTTGCACCAGTTACATTTGCAGGAAGAAACCCAGGGAAGTAACTGGGGAGCAGTTACAAGCAACTCAGTTTCAAGTTGATAAAACTTAGTCATACAAAAATGAATTTAATCGATCCCATTAACGTTACTTTTGAAAATTAGAAACGTTATTAACCATTTCACAGATACCAGAAATTAAGTGTAATAGAAACAGTCTAGAAAGAACTTGTTCCCTTTTTTGTTTTTGTTTTTGCTTTTTTGAGACAAGGTTTTTCTTTTTAGCCTTGGCTGTCCTGAAACTCACTCTTGTAGACCAGGCTGGCCTTAAGCTCACAGAGAGCCACCTGCCTCTGCCTCCCAAGTGCTAGGATTAAAGGCGTGTACCACCACCACCTGGTTTAGCAAGTATTTCTTTTTAAGTTTTAATCTAATTTATTATTATATGTATTTGTATATAATTGGGGGCAGGGCATGCCACAGTGTACGCTTTGAGGTCGTAGGATTACTTTGGAATTTTCATCAGACTCGTTTGGCATGTGTCTTTACTCTCTGAACCCTCTCTCGCTTGTACTGTTGATTTACAAAGTAGGACTGATCATCAGATGTATTTAAAAGGTTAAATGCTATATATAAATATTACAGACTAAGTTCTTGGTGTATTTGCGTGTATGTGTGTGTGCACATGCGCGCACATATGTGCTAAGTACACAGAATGTGTGTGTATGTATCTACCCAGTGTGTATGTGCACACAGAATTTGCATGTGTGTATATAGATAGATAGACAGGCAGACAGATCTAGTACATGGTCTGTGCATGTGTGTAGATACATGGATGGATGGATTTGTAACCTGTGTGCACTTAATTGGTTGGTTAAAAATTCCAGGCCTTTGTTGTTTTCCCAGCCAAGACACCTTTCTCCTCTTTGTGCTGGGGCTTTTCTGTTGCTTCCCTCCTTGCCCTGACCTGAGCCTGTACTTCACTAGCTCCCTGCAGGCAGTACTTCTGTCATGGGGGGCACACTAGGAATTTTGTTGGTTGTGAGATGTCTGACTGATTCAATATGAGATCTGCTACACCTGTACACCCCCCCCCCCCGTGTTGGTCACTTTCTTTCACTTATATTTTGTCAAATTCTTACCAACACGTTAAATAAGACCAGTTACTTATTGTTACTTCTGAGGTAATTGAGTATACTTTAATTTTTTTTTTACTTCTGGTTTAGAATTGAATAGGAAGTCAGGCGTGGTGACACACACCTTTAATCCCAGTTCCAGGACAGCCAGAGCTACACTGAGAAACCTGTTTTGTCTTGGGGTGGAGGGATAAAATAAATTAAAAAAATAAGTAGATAATAGAATCAAATGGGAAACTTTGGATTTAGATTTTTTTTGTCAATTTAACAATCAGAACTAAATCATTATGTTAGGTATGATGGCTTACACTTGTAATTCCAGCTATAAATGGACTATATAGCTCCAGCCTAGCTCCAGAGTAGGTTTGTCATAAAAATTAAGTAACTAAGTCATTGAGCTTTATTTATTATTATTGTTGTTACGGTTGAAACTGTTTCTCACTATTTATACCAGGTTGTCCTGGAACTCACAGAGCTTCACCTTCTTCTGCCTGGGATTAAAGGCAGCATGTGCCCTTGTACTAGGATGGTGGTGTTTTTACTAGGGATGAGCTGACTGGTGATGGCACATACTTAATCCCAGCACTCAGGAGGCAGAGGCAGGTGAATCTCTGAGTTCTAGAACAGCCAGGGCTGTTACACAAAGAGACCCTGTTTCAAAAAACAAAATAAAAACAAACCAAAGAAAAATTCTGGGGATGAGCCCAAAGCCTATGCATGGCAAATCCCCTCCCACTGAGCTATATATACCCTTTAACCTCTGATCTTGGCATTAGTTTAACTTGAGTGTTGTAGAAATCTGGCGTATGGTATGTTTGTAGGAGCAAGCTGCCATATTAACCTGTAATGATATCATGTCTTTATTTACAGGTAGGCGAAAACCAAGAGTACATCGTCCTCGCTCTCCAATATTAGAAGAAAAGGACATCCCACCCCTTGAATTTCCGAAGTCCTCTGAGGATTTAATGGTGCCTAATGAGCATATAATGAATGTCATTGCCATTTATGAGGTCGTGCGGAACTTTGGCAATGTTTTAAGGTTGTCCCCTTTTTGCTTTGAGGACTTCTGTGCAGCTCTGGTGAGCCAAGAGCAGTGCACACTCATGGCAGAGATGCATGTGGCGCTTCTGAAAGCAGTTCTGCGCGAAGAGGACACCTCTAACACCACCTTCGGCCCTGCGGACCTGAAAGACAGTGTGAATTCCACCCTGTATTTCATCGATGGCATGACGTGGCCGGAGGTCCTGCGGGTGTACTGTGAGAGCGATAAGGAATACCACCATGTTCTTCCTTACCAGGAGGCAGAGGACTATCCTTACGGACCAGTGGAGAACAAAATCAAAGTTCTGCAGTTTCTAGTCGATCAGTTCCTTACGACCAATATTGCTCGTGAGGAGCTGATGTCTGAAGGGGTGATCCAGTACGACGACCACTGTAGGGTCTGTCACAAACTGGGAGACTTACTGTGCTGTGAGACGTGCTCAGCTGTGTATCATTTGGAATGTGTGAAGCCACCTCTTGAAGAGGTGCCAGAGGATGAGTGGCAGTGTGAAGTCTGTGTAGCACACAAGGTGCCTGGAGTGACTGACTGTGTTGCTGAAGTCCAAAAGAATAAACCATATGTTCGACATGAACCTATTGGATATGACAGAAGCCGGAGGAAATACTGGTTCTTAAACCGAAGACTCATAATGTGAGTAAACCTGGCCACAATTTTTGTACCTATTTAGAGGGAAAGCGTTTTCCTTCATGATCGATATGACAGAGTTGTTGGTGTGCAAAACTTGTAATTTAATAATGAATTGTAGTTAAAGACTTTTTGAGATGGAATGACTATAGGCATTAACATAGTATCTTAAAAATTGGGCATCGAGATGCATTCGTGAGAGCTGCAGACTGCACACCATTCATTTCGGCTTGCAGAGAAAGAGACGGTTTCCTGGGTGTAATTCTGTGAACCTTCCTGCAGCCCACTGAAAGTTCACCCTTTACTTGGAGTTAGGACTGCAACTTCCTCTTTAGTGTTCATTCATTCATTATTGGTTGCAGTCCCCCAGGAGATCCTAAAACATGGAGCTTGGGGGGGTCACAGTCTGAGTCATGTGGTTTCAAGAAACAATTTGGAGTTAGGCCTGTGGGGCAGGAGAATCACAAATTCAAGGCTTGCTTTGCTCTCCAGAATCCATTCAGGGCTAGCCTGAGCAATTTAACAAGACCCTGTCTCAAAAGTAAGAAGACGCTGAGGATGTAGCTCAGTGGAGAGTGTTTGCCCAGCATTTGTGAGGCCCTGTGTTTAGTCCCAGGGCCACAGAAGTGAACAGTGCAAAAGAAGCTTCTGGCATCAGGGGGCAGGTCGGGTCATGGAGCACTGTGCTTAGTGAGCCTGGCTGGACGCCAGGTAGTGTTGAATTCTGGCCTGCGTATTGAGTATCCTTAGATACCTGGTAGAGGGCATGGACCACTTGGCATTTTGAGCTTTTATAGTTTTGAGGCTTTCTTCAGTTCTGAGAATTGGGTCAAAAGGAAACTGGTGAGATAAGGGTGCTGTGTAAAGGGAGAGTGATGCTCTCTGAGACCTGACACTTGATTTATTGTGGAATTTATTGATTGAGTTTGCTGAAAGCCTGTGGAATTGTCAGTCTCTAGGTTGTGTGGGTGTACAGTGATAGGCACTTGTGTGGCTCTGTTGTTACTGGTGCGTATTTGGTTGGTTGGCATTCATCATGGGATTGGGTCCTGCAGTCCTGACAGTGACCACCTCCCTCTACAGAGCCCTGCTGTACTTGTCCTGCGCCAGCGCTTGATTGAACAGTGGGCTATTTTGTCTTTGATTTTTCTTGTCTTTCCAGTTTTCCCCTTTGAGGGTGTGTGTGTGTGTGTGTGTGTGTGTGTGTGTGTGTGTGTGTGTGTGAGAGAGAGAGAGAGAGAGAGAGAGAGAGAGAGAGAGAGAGAGAGAGAGAGAGAGAGTGTGTTTTATTTGGACAGTCTTATTTAGTTAGTCCTGGCTGGCCTGGAATTTACTGTGTAGAAATGGGTGGCATCAGATTCACAGAGATCCAAAAGCCTGTGCCCTCCGTTAGATAGATTTTTTTTAAAAACTATTGATCTCTAAACCCTATGATTTACTTTTTCTTAGCTGCTACCATGTATTTATTTTTTAAAAAATTTATGTGTATGAATGTTTTGCTTGCATGTTTGTCTGCACCATATGCTTGCAGTGCCTACAGAGGCCAGAAGAGGGCGCTTCTGTAACTGGAGTTACAGAAGGTGTGAGTCTCCTTGTGGTGTTAGGAACCAATCCTGGGTCCTCTTCAAAAACAGCCAGGCGTTGGTGGCACAGCCTTTAATGCCAGTATGCAGGAGACAGAGGCAGGCGGATCTTTGTTAGTTCAAGGCCAACCTGTTTTACATAGACTTCTAGGACAGCCAGAGCTACACAGAGAAACCCCTGTCTCTAATAACCAAAAAAAAAAAAAAAAAAAGAAAGGGAAAAAAAGAACAGCCTCCATACTTTGACTTCTGTTACCCACCCTTTCACCCTCCCTCCCTCCCTCCTTCCTTCTTTCTTTCTATCCCTCCATCCATCCCTCTATGTTTTTAAAGTGTTTGTCTGCATTATGTGTGCACTGGATTTCCCTCAAACTGGACTTCACAGATAGTTGTGAGCTGTTGTATGGTGCTGGGAATTGAACCCAGGACCTCAGCAAGGAGAGTATATCACCATCACCCCAAGAAAAAAAGGCGAAATGTGGTGGCACACCCCTTTAATCTCAGCACTGAGGAGGCATTGGTAGGCAGATCTTTGTGAGGTTAAAGGTCAGCCTGGGCTACACAGAGTTTCTCTCTTTAAAAAACAATAAAAATTCAGCCAGGCAGTGGTGTCGTGTGCTTTTAGTCCCAGCACTCAGCAGAATCAGGTCTCTATGAGTTTGAGACCAGCCTGGTCTACAGAGGGAGCTACAGGATAGCAAGAGAAACTCTGCGTAGAAAACAAAACAAAACAAAAGCCCCCCAAATCTTCTAAAAACAGTGTGTTAGGCCACCTCTCCTCTCTAGTGTCTTGTTTTTATTTTTAAGAGCTTGCTTGTTCTATTACTGTATTTATTTGTAAAAATAACAACCTTGAATCTTTACTTTTAAAAAATGACAAAATCCTGATTCCATTTTTTGATTATAGGTTTTTAATATTTTGTTATGTCTTCTTGAGATAGGGTCTTTGTGGCACAGGCTGTACTTAAATTCACACCAATTCCTTTAACCTCTCAAGTGCTGGGATTATAGGATGAGTCACCATACCCAGCAGTTGTTTGGTGTTTGAACTGGTTTAGTATGAACTGGTTTAGTAAAGTCTAGGCTGGCTCAGCCTCCAGCATGCTGGGATTACAGGTGTGTGCTGCCAGGGCCAGGTACTGAATATGATGTTTATAATGGTTTCCTTCCCCCATTGTAACATGATTTAACTTTTTCTAAAATGCATCTGCCCTTGTTTGTTTTGGTCTTAGGGTTTTTGTTTGTTTGTCTGTTGTTTTTTTGTTTGTTTGATATAGGGTTTTTTTTGTGTAGTCTTGGCTGTCCTGGAACTCACTCTGTAGACCAGGCTGGCCTCGAACTCACAAACAAGGCTGCTATGAACATAGTTGAGCACATGTCCTTGTGGCACGATTGAGCATCCTTTGGATATATACCTAAAAGTGGTATTATTGGGTCTTGAGGAAGGTTGTTTCCTAATTTTCTGAGAAATCACCACTCTGACATCCATAGGGGTTGTACCAGCTTGCATTCCCACCAGCAATGCAGAAGTGTTCCCTTTTCCCCACAACCTCTCCAGCATAAGTTGTCATCAGTGTTTTTGATCTTGGCCATTCTTACAGGTGTAAGATGGAATCTCAGAGTTGTTTTGATTTGCATTTCTCTGATGACTGAGGATGTTGAACATTTCCTTAAGTGTCTTTCAGCCATTTTAGATTCCTCTGTTGAGAGTTCTCTGTTTAGGTCTG
>PVIU01018931.1:0-37757 GCA_004026605.1 Ondatra zibethicus
TACCACTGAGTCACACCCCAGCCCCTCACTGGGGGATTCTAGGCAGGTGCTCTACCCCTGAGCCACACCCCAGCCCCTCACTGGGGGATTCTAGGCAGGTGCTCTACCACTGAGTCACACCCCAGCCCCTCACTGGGGGATTCTAGGCAGGTGCTCTACCACTGAACCACACCCCAGCCCCTCACTGGGGGATTCTAGGCAGGTGCTGTACCACTGAGCCACACCCAGCTCCTCACTGGGGGATTCTAGGCAGGCTCTACCACTGAGCTATACCCCAGTCCCTCACTGGGGGATTCTAGGCAGGGGCTCTACCACTGAGTCACACCCAGCCCCTCACTGGGGGATTCTAGGTAGGCGCTCTGCCACTGAGCCACACCCCAGCCCGTCACTGGGGGATTCTAGGCAGGGGCTCTACCACTGAAGCCATCTTTCTTGATTCTTTTTACTTTTT
Organism: Ondatra zibethicus; assembly: GCA_004026605.1. Taxonomy (NCBI): domain Eukaryota; kingdom Metazoa; phylum Chordata; class Mammalia; order Rodentia; family Cricetidae; genus Ondatra; species Ondatra zibethicus. The sequence goes on from PVIU01018931.1 coordinate 452, forward strand.
GTTTTGAGCCAGATTAATTTTTCTGGGTTGGTCTTGAATTCGCTCTCTAGTCCAGGCTGGTCTATGAACTTTCAATCCTTTTGTATCATCCTCCTAATTTGGAATTTTAAGAATAAGCCACACCCCCAGGCTGCATAAGCAATTTTAGATGGTATTTTTGAGCCAGAGCTGTTTGAATGTAGATGTGGAAACCGGTTGTGTGTGTGTGTGTGTGTGTGTGTGTGATTGAAATGGGTTTAAATACAACAGAAGTCTAATCACTATCCAGGCATCCGTATTGGCATACCTTGTGAGTAACTAAATGAATAATTGAAGAGAATAGGAGCAATTTCTTACCATGGAATTCTGGTGACTGTGTGTAGGAAGGTGGGTAGAACTCATTACCTAGGTGATCAGACCTAAACCATGGTGAATGATGTTCATTCACACGAACATGTCCGAATGTGTCCCTCAGCAGCATGACAAGATCAGGGTGGCGAGCCTTGCCATGGCAGCTTAAAAATCTCCCCCTCCTCTCTCTCTCTCTGTAGGTGCAGGTGCGTGTGCACTGCACAGTGCGGAGGTCAGAGAGGACAAAGTTAGGGCTGGCCCTCTGGCACGTTCCGCTTTCCATTTGAGACATGGTGATGGAAGCCAGTGTTTCAGCTTGGTTTCTGTTGGTGGGAGAAAACACCCCGACAAGAAGCAGCTTAGGGTTGATTTTAGCTCACACTCCCAGCTACAGTTCATCGCTGCGGGAAGTCAAGGCAGGAAGCAGAAGCAAAGCAAGTGGTCACATCGCATCCACAGTCAAGAGCAGAGAGAAACAGGCGAATGCCTGCATGCCTGGTGTTCACCTAGTTTACTCTCATGTAATCCAGGGCTACAAACCAGTGAATGATGACAACCACTTTCAGGCCAGGCCTTCCCTTACCGATTAAGGCAATCAATACACCCTGCCCTCACACATGCCTACAAGCCAACCTGATGTAGATAATCCCTTGCAAAGGCTCTCTTCCTAGGTGTGGCTGGACTGTCTCAAGTTGACCATTAAAGCGAAACATCACAGGTAGGCTAGCTGGTCAGCAAGCCCCCAGGGATTCATCTGTCTTCTCTTGCCATCACATAGTACTGGGGTCACAGGCACACGTCATCATAACCAGCTTTTGACATGGCTTGTGAGGATTTGAACTCAGATCCTTATGCTAGTGATGTAAGGACTTTATTGGGTAAGCTGTCTATCTATCCATCACTTTTGTATGTGTGTGATGCTGGGAATTGAACCTAGGGCCTCACGCATGCTGGACCAGCACTCTACCAGTGGGCTATGTATATTCCCACACCCCAGGGTTGACACTTTTATCCTGTGGTCTCCTTTGAGCTCACCAATGACTTCACGACTTTACTGACCTGTTTCATTGAAATGGGCACAATTTCACATCTGCAGCATTCTTGCTAAAACAGACCATCAAACTTAACTTTGATTCACATTTGGGGTCTTTCAACAAAAACCACTGACTGGCATTCCATTCTGTAAAAATGTCAAAATCTTGGATGGAGAGAGGCATCTGTCTTCCTTGACTTTTTCTGGGTACCACTGCCCCTTAAACAGAGCTGGAATAATCCCCATGCCCATGCTTCCGATCTGACAACGTTCTGTTGTTCCTCTTCGTGGGCACATGGTGTCACTGTTGGGACTCCATCTTGCTTCATCTCTCGGGCTGGGCAAACCCAGAGCCTGCTGAGGTTCTTTGGGATTAAAACCAGGAGCAGCCATGTACATTTCCTTAGTCACCAGCTTGGCTAAGGTGCTTCCATATTGGTCTCCTGCACTTGTCGTGCTTTCTGCCTCAGCCTCCCTCGGTCACATCTATGACTTCCTCTTGCTTTCTTTTGCTTTGTAAAAGGCGGTTTGCAGAAGCTTCTCTGTGCCGTGGACTGTGTGGTTCACGCAGAGACTCACGGTTGGTCCAAGTGTAGAGAAGAAGTGTCTGGGCAGTGTCGAACCATAAATGGACCTCCATATCACACCCTCCCCTTTAAAGCTCAGAAAACACCACGGAAGAGCGGATGGGAAGATGGTAATAACCAAAGATCTAGAAGGACCAGGACATAACAGGACCACTCCACCACAGAGCTCACGGCAAACTGGGGGTGCCTGCACAAGAATATGTCATCAGCTTCTCAGCATGGAGTGGCTCACAAGCTCCCGCCCCTAGCTAAAGAGCTAGTAACAGCTGATGGCTGTGGGGGAAGAAAACTCAATTTTAAAGGGTATGGTCCCTTTGAGGTCAACCATACTTCAGTGAATGGGCTTATCCCCATGCATATATAGACAGCACAAGTTGGATTCAGTGGGTTACTTTAAAAAGAAGAAGAAGAAGAAGAAGAAGAAGAAGAAGAAGAAGAAGAAGAAGAAGAAGAAGAAGAAGAAGAAGGTACCATGAAATTGGGAGGGGAAATGGGAATTTGGGTTGGATCTGGGAGCAATTGGGAGAGGGATGAGGGGTGAATATGATCAAAATGTGCTGTATGCATTAAAAAATTGGTTGATGGCCAGATGGTGGTGGCGCGCCTTTAATCCCAGCACTCAGGAGGCAGAGGCAGGTGGATCTCTGTGAGTTCGAGGCCAGCCTAGTCAATGAAGCAAATTCCAGGAGGGCCAAAACTATTATACAGAGAAACCCTATCTCAAAAAACAAAACAAAACAAAAAAAACAAACAAACAGAAAATTGGCTTATGATTGTATTCAGCACCTTGCAGCTGGTGGGCCCCTCCCTTCCCTCTCTGAGCTGCAGACATGTAAGCTACATGCATGGGGACCTGAGTTCAATACCCAGGAGCAAAGTAAACAATCTGGATGTTATGGCGGTGTCTGCTTGTAATCCCAGTGCTGGGGAGGTGGAGACAGGAGGACCTATGGGTCTCGATGGCCAGCCAGTGTCGCTGAATCAGTGAGCTCCAGGTCAAAGTGAGAGCCCCTGCCTCCAAAACCAAGATGGAGAGCTTCTGAGGAACAATGTGCATCACATGTATGTGTGTTCACACACCTACATACATGTACACACATGGAAACACATAATATTAACACATAAAAATATTTTAAAAATTCTTGCTTCTCTGTCTCATTTGCAAAAGGGTAGACTGCCCTAGGTGTATTCCTGTGGGTAGGGCTTCTTAGGCTTTTCTACTTTGTCCAAGAGACTCAGTAATCTAGGATAGATAGGCATATAATTAGTATATAAAATAAATAAATAGATAGGTATATAAAATAAATCAAACCCCAATGACAATAAATTATAAAGAAATTTGCTTAGAAAATTCTTTGGCATAAATATAATTTTTCCATTTGTTGAAGATGAAAACTACTTTGGGTACTAATGAGCGATGGGTGGTCTTGCTTATTGCCACATAAAGAGTTGTATCTTGGATCAGTGTTTGACACCGCAGGATGTAGAATGTTTTTGGTGTTTTTTCAGAGTTGATTGACACTTTGGTTTTAAAATCGTCAATGCTGAAAACAACACTTCACACACATACATAGTACAAAATGGTAGAAGCATGTTTACTGTCATTTGAGAAACTGTTGGAAATTCTGTCCTGATCCGATGCCAAAACTTATTGAATACCGTATTTTTTTTTGAAACTCAAGTTGGTAACTCAAACATCAATTTTTTAAAATCAAGTATTCTCACACAGTGAAACCCAAAGATATACTAATTAAATACTTGCACTCTGAAGAATGGCAGCAGGAAATGTTTAAGGTCTTAATTTCTCATAATTAAGCCTCATGTTTCCATAATTGTTTGCACAGGAAAAATACTGTGGTTCATAACACACAATAGGCTCAGATATGAACTGAGTTGTTGTGGACAGAGTTTGCTGGTGCTGCGTGCCGTAATGGCATGCTCAGTGCAAGGTGTGTGCGCTGTGTGTCTAGAAACAGGGCTATAGTGGAGACACGGGCTGCAACATGGGTGAGTGCTGTTGGAAATATTCCATGCTAATTATTCATCTGATTGGAAATCAATTTTTGGTTTTTGTACATTCAGAAGCCTTTTACTATTGTGACATTTTTACTGTCCCCAATTTCAGTTACATGACCTTATATGGGGTTGAAGCCACAGGAGAGATGGCTAAGGAGGTGGGAATATATTCTGCTCTTCTAGAAGACAGGAGTTCAGTTTCTACCACAGACATAGGATGCCTCATATCAGTTTGTAAATCTAGCTTCAGGGCATCCAGTGTCCTCTTCTGGCCTCCACAGGCAGTTGCACTCAATGCACCTCTACAGGGATACATGCATACACCGATACACACACACACACACACACACACACACACACACACACACACACACACACACACACACACACACATCTTTAGGAAAAGAAGAAACTGGGCTGTAAGGAACACCCCCCCATGGAAGTCTATACATCCTTCTGGGAGGATGCAGCAATTCTAGCGTCATTTTCTGGCTTTTCTGTAGACGAGAGAAAAAACCGAGTTCTGCAAGCATTCATGGATTCGCATTCTCCAGCGTGGAGAGTATTTATCAAGCATTTCTTGCTCTGGTTGTGTTCTGTCTTAGGGCTTAATAAAAATCAGAGGCAGAGTTCTTGCTGCAGATATGAAGAAGAGGCTGAAAATACTGCAAAAACTATGAAGTAGTTTCAGAGACAAGGGGTTTATAAGTGCTGGGCACTGAGGGTGCCTAAGGGAAAACGCATGCTAAGCATGTCTAGCCGCGGAAGATGACACTTTTTCTCAATCCTGGGGACAAAAAACCCTGCTGTGTGTGAGGGGGCATTTCTTTGTCTCTCTCAAAAACTTTTAATTAACCCTGTGTATCTCTTCTTCTACTATACGAGTCCTGAGGACTAAACTCAAATCATCAGGCTTGGTGGCAGTGCCCTTACCTACCGTCTTATTGGCCTGACATGTCTCTTTAAAAAAGCAGAAAATGTGAGGATTGATTGTTTCCAGTCTGAACAAAGGCACAGCAGTACCTCTCTGTATTAGTCATTTTCCTAATTGCTGTAACAAAATGCTGGATGAAAGTAACTTATGGCAGGGAAGGGTTGATTTTTGGATCATGGTTTGAGGGCTTAGTCCCTTATGGTTGGGAAGGCATCATGGCGGCAGTGTGAGGCAGAGCATCTTGTACCACAGTCAGGAAGCAGAGAAATGGATGCTGGTGCTCAGCTTACTTTCTCTTTTTACCTGACTTTTTGCTTCCTTCCCTCTTTCCTTCCTTCCATTCCTCTCTCCCTCCCTCCTTCCTTCCTTCTTTTCTTTCTTCCTTCTTCTCCCACTTCTCTTCTTTCTTTTAAATACAGTGTCTCACTATGTAGCTATGATGTGGGATTCCCCTCTGTATTCTATGAATATGTTTTATTGCCATTGGTTAATAAAGAAGTTGCTTCAGTCTATGGCAGGGAAGAATATAGCCAGGCTAGAAGAAATATATAGAGAGAGTAGGCAGAGTCAAAGAGACGCCATGTAGCTGCTGAAGGAGAAAGATTCTAGAACCTTTTCAGCAAGCCACAGCCTTGTGGTGATATACAGATTAATAAAAATGGGTTAGTTTGAGATATAAGAGGTAGGTAGTGATATGCCTAAGCTATTGGTCAAACAGTGTTGTAATTAATATAGATTTTGTGTGATTATTTGCATCTGGGCAGTTGGGAAATGAACAAGCAGTCTCTGTTTACATAGCTAGCCCTGACTGGCCTGGAACTTTCTATGTAAACCTGTTTCAAAGAGATCAGCCAACCTCTGCTTCCCGAGTGCTGGAAATAAAGGCCAGTGCCACCATGCCTGGTTCATGTTCTCCTTTTGACTTAGCCCAGAATTCCAGTCCATGAAATAGTGCTCCCCGCATTTAGGGTTGGCATTCCTACCTTAGTTAACCTAATCATGATATTTCCTCATAGGCATGCCCAGAGGCTAGCCCAATCTAGATAATGGCTCACACATGTGCCAGGGGGCCTGTCACTTGGATGATTATAGATCACAGATTGGTAATTGAGATTAATCACCACACGGCACAAGCATAAGAACCTTGGATTTGCTCCAAGAACCTGCCTAAAAAAGCCTGGTGTGATTGTGTGCACTTGTAATCCCAGCACTGGGGAAGCAGAGGCAGGCAGATCTCTGGGACTTACTGGCCAGCCTGCCTAGTTTAATCAGTGAGTGAGTTCCAGGCTAGTAAGTGATACTGTCTCAGAAAACAAGGTGGAGAGTGTCTGAGGAACAACACCCGACATTGTCCTTTGCTTCCACGTGTACACCCACACATGTCTTCACACATGTATGGGAGTTGTAGGGTCAGGACCTGGGCCCTGGCAGGCCCCCGGTCACTCATCCCCAACAGGCCAATTAAAGAGTCAGGTAATACCGAGTAGCAGAGAAAGGGGATTTACTCATTGTGTCTCTATTAGGAAGAGAAATAATAAAGATGTTCACTAACCCCCCCTCCCAAGTCCATCTTCATGATGCTGAAGTGAGATAAAGTTTAAAAGGAGGGCCAGAGGTATTCTCATCAGTCACGGGGCACACGGCTCAGCGGTTAAAGTGCTTGCTATGCAAGCATGAGGATCAGAGTTCAGGCCCCCAAGGCCCGTGTAAATGCTGGGTGGTGTGGCTGCTTGTCCTTACTCCTGGCCTCAGAAGGCAGATACAGTATCCTCAGAGCAAGCTGTCCAGCAAGACTAATTGTATCGCTGAACTCTGGGCTGAGTGAGAGACCCCACTTCGGCTCACAATGTGGAAGAGCAATGAAGAATGCTTCCTGACATCCATCTGGGGTTTTCACACTTAGGTGCACACATGTGCATCTGCACCCCCCCAATGTGCCCCATGCACATGCAAACACAAAAACACACCACGTGCATGTGTGTGTGCACACAGAGAACACACACACACACACACACACACACACACACACACACACACACACACAAAGAAAGCTAATCTAGTAAGCACCACAGAATTCTTAATTCTGCCTCTCCATCAAGTTCAATAGTATTTACCAAGTTCCCCTTAAAGAAGAGAGGGTATGACAGATACTAGAGAAGGCAGGGTGGGGAGCATTCAAAAGAGCCCTCTATTTTATAACTATTCCAGCAGGAGCAAAGTTCCCTAACTGGGGCTCTCATGCCCCTCCCATCGGCTCTCCGATTATTGAAACAATAGTCATCAAAGAATAGGAATCCCCTACAAGTGTGTGGTATATGTGCATACACATGTGTGTGTGAGAATGTGTGTGTGTACCAGAGGATGACACTGAATGCCTTTCTTGAACACTCTCCTCTTTACTTATTGCTAAGCATAGGGCTCATCAACTAGCCAGCTTACCCTGAAGAGTCGCCCATGGGCCACCATACTTGCCTGGTTTTGTATATGGAATCTGGGGATTTGAACTCTGGTCTTCATGCTTGCGTGGTCAACACCATGCTCACACTGTGACATTTCTTTAGCCCTTGGCTCATTTTTTCCCCCTTCTCTTTCTTTTCCTGCATCAAACCTTCAAAGAAAAGTGATTAGGGAACTTGGAAAGAAACTCATGGCAACCTCTGGACTTCCTCAGACAGGTGTAATCTAGCCAGTGGAGTTTCCGCAGAGCAGTGGCTGCTGGCAGAGACATTGCCCTGTCTCTGGAGATGAGCCTGGCTCTCCCATGAGCGCTGTCCGTCAGTGGAACACTTGGTGCTGCCATTGATTTTTATGTCTTTCTACACTAATTAGACATGTTATTACTAATCTTTGGTAATCACCACAAGGGGCTGGCAGAAAGTCTCTGAGATTTCAATCTAGATTAAAAAATAAGCAATGCTATCCCCTCTGGGAAAATGGAAAGAAAGCACGTGTTATTTTAATGTTTAAATCAATAAAGCTGTCCTTCCGTTCTGTGCTGGTATTGATGAAATTTGTAAAAATCCCCTTTCAACTTCTTTCTGCCCATCTTATCCCTTCGGGGACTCGCATTGATTTCTTGATGGCATCTGATGACAGCTATGGGGAAAGGCTGTGAAAGGCCCTCTGGTACTTGGGGCAGTAGAGGCCTGAGTGTGGGGAGGGCTACAAGAACCCAGTTCCCACTCCTTTATTTTGGTTCCTATCGATTCTTCTTAAGATGTTGAAAGCCACAGGGAAGCGAGTCAACCCTTTCCTCCTTAGCTCATCTTTTTCAATGGTAAGATTATAAAACCATCTCTCTTTAGCCCAGGAAGAGTCTACCATTTGGGGCAAGCAGGGAGGGGATGGGGGAAGCATCTTAATCAGGAATCCAGTCTCCAGAAAGCCAAGAAATTATCCCTGAATTCAAAGAACACACAATCTAGCACATCCTCTTTGATAACGGAAGCGGATGTGTCGATACGGAAGGAGAAACAAGCTTATTTTTGTGTTCTAGAGAAGACAGGCTGTGATTTGCAACGTCTTTGGTCAGAAACAGTGGAGGCATATGGACTTCTAGTGAAATAAGGCTGTTAAGTCTTTGCCAGGTGGACTGAAGAGAGAAGGGAGGGGAGAGGAGCCAAATACATTTCCATTGCCACGGCAAACTTGGCACTGGTGACGGGGACAGCTTGTGTACTCAGAAGGGTGCCACTGTGTACCACAGCTCAGGAGGCAGCCTGTGTTTGTGTTGTGTGTGTGTGTGTGTGCGCGCGCACACGCGCACGTGCGGGTGTGTAGAATCTACTTAGCTACTGATGAGGCCAGAGGAACAGAATACGCAACGCATCTCCAGCCACCTGCCTGGGAGCTCCTGGCCCTAGGTTTGGTGACATCTTAGTTTCAGTCACAGCAGAAGGACGTAACCAGCTTTTTGTGTGAGCTTGGCATTATATTAGACTCCTGTTACTGAAGGCCCTGCTGTCCCTTCAAACCTGTGTCCACTTATATGCTTATTTTCCCTATCAGACTATGGAGCTCCTGGGGCAAATCCATTTCTATGATTCACAAACCAATCTAGCTCAGGCATTTTGTTATAGCAGTAGAAAACAGACAAGGACATGATGAAATGTGATGAGATTAGCTGACTAAAGTGTGTGGGAGGCTGCAGCAAGTGGATTCAAGTTCAAGTCCAGTTTGGGCTATAGAATTCATGTTGGTTTGGGCAACTTAGTCAAAGCCTGTCTTAAATTTAAATATATACATAAATTATATAATTTAAATTATATATACTTAATTTTAAGACAGATCTATCTATCTATCTATCTATCCATCTATCTTCTATCTCTATCTATCTATTATCTATCTATCTTCTCTATCTATCTATCTATTTTCTTTCTATCTATCTATCTATCTATCTATCTATCTATCTATCTATCTATCTATCTATCTATCTATCTATCTATCTATCCATCTATCTTCTATATCTATCTATCTATCTATCTATCTATCTATCTATCTATCTATCTATCTATCTATCTATCTATCTATCTTCTATCTCTATCTATCTATTATCTATCTATCTATCTTCTATCTATCTATCTATCTATCTATCATCTAACATGTATACATATGGCTAGTGATATAGATCAGTCATAGAGCTCTAGTCTATAATTCTGCAATGAGGTTTGGAAGAGTGACTCAGTGGTAGAGCCCCTGCCTAGAATCCCCCAGTGAGGGGCTGGGGTGTGACTCAGTGGTAGAGCACCTGCCTAGAATCCCCCAGTGAGGGGTTGGGGTGTGACTCAGTGGTAGAGTCCCTGCCTAGAATCCCCCAGTGAGGGGTTGGGGTATGGCTCAGTGGTAGAGCACCTGCCTAGAATTCCCCAGTGAGGTGCTGGGGTGTGGCTCAGTGGTAGAGCTTTGGGCCTGGGTTCTATTCCCAGCATTGGAAGGACCTATTTTAAGAAAGGAAAGAGAGAAAATAGGTGAGACCCTTTTCATCTATCAAGAAGAGACCAGCATCATTGAGGTTGAATCTTCTGGGAAGTAGATCCTCACCGTCAGCATGAAGAAACTGTGGTCCAGAGGGTAGCAAGGCTGTACCTTCTGCCAGTTGCCAAACTTGATAATCTGTAAGCGTCTTCTAGGTGGTAAGGGTTTGAAGGCATGAAAAGTCACTGCAGTGATAGGAAGAGAATATTGGAGAGATCTCAGTGACTCTTTTGCACCATGCACAACACTTGTTTACTGTCATTAGTTTTAGATACCAGTAGCCATTCAAGGACAGGGTGTCACATTTTGCAGCAGATGGTTCACAGAGAGACTCACACTGGTCAAAAAGCAGAGACTAGGGGTTGGAGAGATGGCTCAGTGGTTAAAAGCATTGACTGCTCTTCCAGAGGACCAGGGTTCAATTCCCAGCACCCACATGGCAGCTCACAACTGTCTAAAGATCCAGTTGCAAGGGATCTGACACCTTCACACCAATGCACATAAGATAAAATTAAATAAACCATAAAAATATTTTTTAAAAAAAGCAGAGACTAAGTGACATTGAAGTTCTTAGCCTGAAACTGGACATGTATAGCACATTGTCTCCCAGACAGTACTCAGTAAACATCACAGAAGAAGGGGTGGGAAGACATTCGGAGTCAGAGGTCAGGGGACATTGCTGCAAAATAAAGTCTTCTGTATACAATTGAAACACACACACGCACACACACACACACACACACACACACACACACACACACACACACACACACACACACACTTACTTTTAAAAACCAGGAGCTAATGGTTGGAGAGGTTGAAAGTCCCCTATCTGAAATTTGAACCCAGCATTGTCTTATGCCACAACAGTTTTCTTATTTTTTGATCCCTGCATGGCTACCGTAGCTGATGCTTCCTGAACCTTCTGTCCTAAGCTGTGCACTGAGCATTTCTATGAGAGTGTGTCTCCAAGCTCAAGAGAAAGGGCTTAAAGAGAGTGGGCTGTTACAAAATTCATTCTGATGTCTTAGTTACTTTCTCATTACTGGGATAAAATACCCCAATGAGAGCAAATGAAGTTTATTTGGCTCACGGTCCATTGTGGTGGGGAGGACACGGCAACAGGCAGGAAAGACACAGTGGTGGGAACAATGGCTCCATGGTCACAGTACATCTGCAGTCAGTAAGCAGAGAGTGGAAGTAGGGCTGGGTTGTAAAGACCCAAGTCCCACGTCCAGTGATGTGCTTCCTCAGACAAGCTTCCAGCTCTCGCAGGTTCCATCATCACCCCAAACAACATCACCAGCTGGGGACCAACTGTTCAAACGCATGAGCCTGAGGCTGAAGAGGCTCAGTGGTTAATAGCATCTATTGCTCTTGCAGAGGACCCAGGTTTGGTTCCCAGCACCCACATTAGGTACCTCATAATGCCTATGATTGAGGTTCGAGGGGATTCTATGCCCTCCTTTGATCTCCACAGGCAATCTGTACACACATGGCACACATAAATCTACACAGGCACACACAAACATGCGCACAAAAATTAATTAAAAAATGAAACAAAACATGTGAGTCTATGGGGGGGGGACATTTCACGTTCAAACCACAACAGGCACCCAAAGGGGTTTGATAAAAACTGATGGAGAAAATTATACTGATTCTTATATGCCAGTAATAAGCTTAACTGTGAACACAGCAAATGTGGAACATAACATATGAGAGAGACCTATTAGGAGATGCCGTGTTTGTCTTGTACGTATTGCATTTTCAACGACTTTCCAAACATTTTTAATCCATTACTATTAACTCCTCACATTGTATCAATGGTAAATTAATTACAACAATTACCAGTCAAAACCCCATATTGTCCAATTATAATTTAATTCATTGGAGATGTTCTCTTTGAGCTTGAATAAAAATCTGAAGCAATTTAGAAGGTGCTCTAATTTCCTCTAAGATCGTTGTGTGTGTGTGTGTGTGTGTGTGCGCACGCGGGCGCACATATGTGAGTGTGGTGTATACCCACATGTGAATGGGTGCATGTGCTACATATGCACATGTGGAGGCCATAGGAGGATGCTGTGCACACGCCCTGCTGCCTTTCATCTGATTCTCTTGAGACAGACAGGGTCTCACTGAATGCAGAGCTGGGCTAGGAGTCGGGTAAGGGCCAATGATACTTCCGCCTATTTCCTCATCCCCCAGTGATACTTCCGCCTATTTCCTCATCCCCCAGTGATACTTCCGCCTATTTCCTCATTCCCCAGTGCAGGTGTGACGGGTGTGTATGCAGCCACACCCAGTGCTAACAGCTAGCCATTGGGTCCCATATTTCTAGGGGGATGTTCGAACATGGAAAACTATTCAACTGGGTGCTTAGCTGTTCACCCACAAGATGACGCTCCTCAGAAAGCCAGAGTTCGGATCCACACTGAAGAGTTAGAACAGCCACTTATTAAAAGCTTGGGCATCTCTCTGTGTCTCTGTTTTCTCTTCTGTGAAATGGGGTTAGTGATTGTGCTAGCTACTTTTCTTATTTTTGTGACACATATCTGGAAGGGAAACTGAAAAGGAGGGAGGATTGTTTTGCTCATCGCATCCGTGGTTGTGGTGATGACTCTTGGCAACCTGACAGGAATTAGAATTCCCCAGGAAGCAAGCACATGACCGTGAACGAGTTTCTGGATTAGACTGACTCAGTCGGGAAGAAATACCTTACTTGAGGGTGGCACCATTCTATGAACTATAGTTCCAGACTGAGTAAAAAGGAGAAAATAAGCCGGATAAAAAGACATATTGTTGTCTGCTTCCTGATGGCAATGCAATATAAACAGCCACCGTAAGCTCCTGCCAGCACGCATTCCCTGCCATGCACCCTTGAACTGTGAGATACACAGTAAACCTATCCTTTCTTAACCTGTTTCCATCAGGCATTTTGTCGCAGTAATGAATCAAGTGATGGATAGGCTCACGAACCAATTCTACTCAATGCATGTTTTCTGGGGCACAGTGTGAGGGTTGATCCAGAGGTGTAACAATGATTGATTAGTGTAGGGATTGATTAGAGATGTCTGCCAGGGGTGCGGCAGTTAGGAAACATGATGTGTAAGAATTAAGATCTGTTAGAGGTGGGATTCTACCTGCAGAATCCCTTCAACATTTCTGACTCTTAGCATAGCATGTGGCTGCTATAAAGTCACAGCTTAATAACACTGCCTCATTTGGAGGCCAGCCCTGCCTTAGACTCTTCTATTAGTCAAACAGTGCTTCTCCTTTTCATTATTTCAGCCAATTTGGGATGAGTTTTGACTTGTAAAGAATAAAAACGTCTTAGTGGTCCAAATGCGAACCAAGTAAGTGTGTGTGTGCGCGCACACACACACAATGCGGAGTTTATTAACAGAGGTTAATGGCATCAGGCATCTTCCTCAATCACTCTACCTTATTTTTTGAGACAGGTTCTCTCATCGAACCTGGGGTTCATTAACATGCCTAGCCTGGCTGGCTGGCAAGTCTCAGGGATTCTCCTGTTTCTGCCTTCTCCCACACACACTGGCATTACAGACATGTAATGCCACACCCGGCGCTTACCGGGTGCTGAGGGTCTCGTGTTTGTATCACAGAGGCTTTGTGGATTGAGTCATCTCTCCAGTCTCAAGAAGCTATTTCTTGTCTGAGGGATTTGGTCAGATTGTCTCTAACATCGTCAGAGCATGGCAGCCGAAAGCCTCCGGCTCTGCTCTTAGAAGTCATCTCCCCCAAATCATTTCATTATGTCAATTACATTCTTGACACAGAATTCCTCCCAGTGGACAGGAGAGAGGAGCAGGGTCATCCTAGCTCCATGCTGACCGTCACTTTTCATTGACATTTTCCTTATTAGGATATTGCTAATGTCATTGCCTCGGCTTCGGGATAAGCCATCATTTCCTGTCTTCCGTCTGAACATGTCTCTAGGGGTGACTTTATATGAATCCAATCTAATCTGCCATGTCTCAATTTTATTAACGGAATTCTTCAAATCCTGGGCGGCCTTCTCTATAGTTTTGCCCACTGTGCACAAGTTGGTGGTCTCCCTTGCTGGATTTGTCAATTACTCAAATAACTGGAACCCCGCATAAGGGTTAGAAATGGGCTAGTGTCACTATCTGGTGGCTGAAGTCCTTGAGTGTGTGCAAGTGTGTCTGGGCATTTGTATCTGCATGAGTGTGCAGAGGCCAAGGCATGGCCTCAGTTTTTCCTGAGGTGCCATCCACACCTGTTTTTTAAATTTATTTTGTGTATGTGTGGAGATGCTTGTGTGTTATGTGTACTACATGTGCTCAGATGCCCACCCATGGAGGCCAGAAGAGGGCATCTGAGCCCTTGAAACTAGAATTACAAGTGGTTGTGATTCTCCCAATGTGGGTGCTGGGAACCAAACTCAGGTCCTCTGGAGGAGCAGCCATTGCTCTTACCCACTGAGCCATCTTCTCAGTCCTAGCCTTTGTTTTGAACTTGGGCAGGAACTCATCAAAGTGGCCAGAAAATCCCAGAGATCTGCCTGTCTCAGTCTTTCCCGCCCCGGATTACCAGTGTGCACCCCCATATCCAGCATCTTCATGTGGGTGCTGGGGTTCTGAGTTTAGGTGGCTGTGTGTGTGAAGCAAGAGCTTCACGGGAGTCTCTTGCTCAGTCTTCATGCCCCCTGCTTCCTCACTCTTGGAACGCCTTCTCTCCTTCCTCGCCCGCTTTGTTCCGGTGATTTACAATCCAAGGCTTCTGAAGAATTTGGTGTGTTCTGCTTGCATGTGGTTGGAGGGATTTTTCCAGTCCTAAAACACCCGTAAGCCTCAACATGTCTCTCATGCATCTCTGTAGCAAGAGACAGACGCCTATAGACCACTGGAGACCACACGCTACAAGCCTGAGTCCTATTCGTGGTGAATAGTGATTTCCTGACTGGCTCGCTCTTCACCCCTTTTCCACATGGATTTGTTGAGATTCCTAATCCTGTACACACGGGTGGACTGAGTCATTTTCCTGCAGCTTGACACTAAGGAGAGCTGCCAGACTGACTGAGCAACTCTGCCCCCAGCCTGGGCTTTTAATCCCCTCCTCCCCCAACATTATGCCTGGCTCAGCACGGCAAGAACACAGAGCTCATTGGCCTGGGGCCAGGAGGCCTGTCAGCGGGGAGACCAACTCTGGAATGTAATTAAACCACATGATGCCTTTTGTGTCTTTTATTTCCCCTGTGTCGCCAGCAGATGGGGAAGATGGACATTGTTTGCTTCTCTCTCTGTCTGTCTATCTCTGTCTCTGTCTCCATCTGTCTGTCTGTCTCCCGCTCTCTTGGCAGGAAGCTGCAGAAAGAATTCACGAGGTGAGGCCTAGAAGAACTTGAGAGCAGAATATAGAGGATCAATGTGATATCGATGCTCATCCACAGAATGTTTGGCTCGAGAGTCTATTGCACGGGCTGGAGAGATGGCTGAGCAGTTAAGAACCCATGTGCTCTTTCAATGGACCTAAGTTCAGCTTCTGACTTCCGCATTGGGCAGTTCACAACTGCTTGTAACTCCAGCTCCAGGGAATCTGATGCCCTCTTCTGGTCTCTGTTGGTACCTTCACTCTTGTATACATAATCCCTCTCTCTCTCTCTCTCTCTCTCTCTCTCTCTCTCTCTTTCTCTCTCTCTCTCTCTCCCCCCCCACAACACATTAAACATTAAATCTAAAGTGAGACAAAAAGTCCATTGACTTTGTTTGCCTTCATCTTGAGGACTACAGTTCAGCTCTCTAGAAGGCCAGAAATGCTAGGTGGCCATGATGGCTGGTGTAACGCAGTGAGATGTGAACACATGCCTGTTGGGCCCAAACACAGAACAGACAACAGACCAAAACAAGCATCCAGCAAAGTTCAACTTGGAATCAATGAGGTACTTTTTGATTTGGTACTTACCAGAATATGGGTGAAGGGTTACTTACAGAACCAGAAATGATTAAAAGACAGCTATATTCCAAGCACGGGGCCAAGAGGGAGGAGGGATTGTATGAGCAAGTGGGAGAGTCATGATCATGATGGGGAAACTCACAGAGACAGTTGACCTGAGCTAATGGGAGCTCATAGACTCTGGACTGACAGCTAGGGAGCCTGTACAGGACTAGCCCTCTGCATGTGGATGATGGTTGCATAGCTTGATCTGTTTAGGCGGTCCTAGCGGTGGGATCAGGACCTGTTTGTGATACATGAGCTGGCATTTTGGGACCTATTCCCCATGCAAGGATGCATCACTCAGCCATGATGCAGGGGGGAGGAGCTTGGTCCTGCCTCGATTTGATATGACATGCTTTGTTGACACCAAGGGGAGGCCTGCTCCTTCCTGATTGGATGAGGAGTGAATAGGGTGTGTGTGAATAAATAGGAGATGGGGGTAGGGAATGAGAAAAGAGGAGGGAGAGGAAACTGTGGTTGGTATATAAAATAAATTAAAAACTTAATAAAAGAAAAAAGACAACTGTATCAGTAAATCCTGCCTTTGCATGCATAAAAGCTAGGAACCTGGAGCACACTATACAGCCTTCATGCACTTCAACAGGTTGGAGAGTGTCTTTTCAAGGCAACTCAGTTGGTCTGGGCCTCTTCTCTGCTAGGCTAGTCTCTGTGTCTTCTTTTCCAGACAGCTTGATTGGGTTGAGAAAGGTTCTCAGCAGTCCCTACTACTTTTTACATGCTTGTGGAAGGAGGAACCTAGAACATCTACTCAGTTTTAGGGACTTCCTGGTGCCTTTGAGTTGTTTACTTCCTGGGTTTAAGGAGTTTCCCTGCAGAATGCAAAGTTCTCCCTCCCCTTCCTTCTAAAGTTCTGTGTATTAATGAGCTCCCCTCTGAGATGGAAGGTTGGAATCTCAGAGGATATGGCTGCACATCAGGGGCTCACTTGTAAGCCCAACGGTTTGCCTTTGCTGAATTTTCCTTTAAACTCGAATGAACCATCCCAAAGTTTCTATTTGAGTCTGTTCTTAAATTCCTTAGTTAATCAGACTAAGTACCCCAAGAGGTGGGGGCTCCAGTTTCCCAAGTAGCATAAGGTGATTCTGCCAGGGCTCCTCCAGATTTTCAGCGACACTTCTTTTACCTTTTAATTATTTCATCAGTAGAGAAAACGAAGCTGTTCCTACATCCTAAGATGGCATCGCTGCCGGTGCGCTTGGTGAGGTTGTGAAACGCCGTGTCTGATGGATGCAGGGAGGAATGTTGTTATGAGTGGCACAGCTGGCAGATCAGGTGTACTGGGGTAATGGGGCAGCGGCTCCTGCTATGTTCCCATCGTGGCAGCCTAACAGACTCTCCCAGGGACTGGGGGTTGCCTTGGCCGCGGAGGCAATGTGGAGTTCTTAGAGCCTTGAAAGCCTTTGAATTGCAGAAATGCCACACTTGACGCAGTAATAGCTTTTCTCCTGAAGTATTTCAAGAGTGTGGGGGTGATCCCGAGGATGGCCTTCATGATGTATCCCGCAAAGGAAATCTTCATAAAGCCTAGTGGATCTTCAGGGCTTTCAATGGGATTTAAGTGGTTGAGGAATGAGGTATGGATGAGCAAGAGAGAGAGAGACAGAGACAGAGGGACAGAGAGAGATCAGGCTGCTTGTGGCTGTATTCATATGATTAATTGGAGCAATTAAATCAGGAGGAGCTGAGTTGTGTTTCCAGAATCCACCTTAAAAAGCCAGTGTGGAGTAATATCAGTGCTGGGGAGGTAGGGGACAGGAGAATCTCTGTGCCAGCCTATCGGAATCAGGAAGTCCCAGGTCCCAATAAAAGGCATGTTCTCATTGATAAAACATAGCCCCTGAGGAATGACGTCTGGCATTGACTTCTGGCTTCTACATGCACACATACATGTGTGAACATACATCTGCACACACATGAACATGGACTCATACACACATAGAAAGTAACAGGAGAATCATTCTCAGTGACTCTGAATTGATTTGTGCAATGGGAATTTTCAGAGGTTCCCAAAGCTACTGAGCCAAGGAAGCACCCAGAACCCACTGCCGTGGGTGACAGGCAATGATGATGGAGTCTTGACTGTTTTCAGGCACAGGGACATTCAGAGAGCTTCCACTTGCTGGTTTTGGACTGTGGTTCTGAGTCCACCACATTTACTGAGCTCCATTTTTTAAGCTTTTGAATTCCATGCTGAAAACCCAGCCAATTCAGCACAAAACATAAATCAGAACCTGATCTTCCTTGTACTTGAGTTTTATTATATTTTTTTATCTCCTTAGCTCAAAAGAAATCGGTTCTACATCACTTTTAAAAATATACCAGCTCAGTTAAATGTAATTTTCTCTAAAGCCAATCGCTTAATTAGACAATAATATTAGAGAAATTGACCATTATATCTGGTTACCGACTTTTCAGATGGTCTGTTACCATTTATATTCTTTGCAGTTGGGTTTTTTTTAAAAGCATGAAAATAATTTATCGAGATTGTTCTTTGAAGCTATTTTTAATAGCCTAATGGCTTTTTAATTTTCAAATCATTTATAGTCATCAGCTGGGGCCAAGGAGAGACTCAGACAGAGTACCAAACAGCTGTTACTTCCTCTTTGATTATTAACTGGTTCTACTTGAAAAAAAAAAAACCCGAGGGAGGCACTGGGCTCTCCCACCATTGATGATGTCAGAAGAGGCTCACAGTATACACAGTGAACCTTGAGCTGGAAGCCATAACAAGAAAAGTGGTATTTACTAAAGGCTATTTATGTGGACTGTAATTTAATGGAGGTCATGTAGCCCATGCTGGCCTCACATTCACTACGTAGCTGAGGATGGCCTTGATCTCACAGATTGCCAGAATTCACTATCACACGAGAGAGAGAGAGAGCCTATTTGCAACAGTGTTATATGGATTGGAACCCAGGACCTGGCGGATGCCAGGCAAGCACTCTACCAACTGACCTGTACATTTCTTACTCCCAATGGGAACTTCATTGCCCTTCCTTTATAGAGGAGGGAGAGTTAAAGTCACAGTCAAGGCCAAGTGACGTGCAGAAATCACAAAAGTTAAGGATGGAACCAGGTGCTGAGCCCAGGCAGCCTCAACGACCCTTCTGTCTTTTTCTGTCACGTGAAACTGAATCTCAGTCAGTATCATCAATCAACATGAAAAAAAAAAAAGTCTGGACCAACAAGCAAGTTCCATGAGACTAGTTATTGGGTGAGAACAGAAAAAAAAGTACTATAGGCACAGGAACACTAATTGTGTTTGGTCACGGCGGAACTCAGCACAAACAAGCTGAGGGAAATCACATTGTTTTCTGTCGTTGGAAGGAAACAGAGACGTTGTATTGAGTTAGCAGGCCGAACATGTGTTGCAGAAGCCAGAGGGCAGCTGGACAGGATGTGTGTAACCTTCCCAGTCCAGCAAGCTTGATTACACAAAACTCAATGATCGTCAACATCCACGATTATTTTTGAGACTTCAGACTCACTTACTGTGGACACAGCATTTGGGGGAAGGCATGTGGGGGGAGGGCTGAAGCTCTGGGGCCTTGTCTTCCCATCAAGATATGCTACTCTCCATCTGGGCTGGCCCTAACACACTGATAACTAGTTACATGCAGAAAGGGGTTATCTGTCTATTAGTCAAGGAATGGCCAAATGTGGTTTACTGGATTTCAGAAACCTCTTACTTTAGCAGTAAGCCTAGGTTTTTTGCCTGTTTCTGCTTCTCCAGTGCTCAGGTTGCAAGTGCATGCTGTCATGCCCAGCTTTTTGTATGGGTTCCGGGGGTCTAACTCAGATCTTCATGCTAGCAAGGCAAGTACCTTGCTGACTGAGCGACTTCCTTGGCCCTTCTTCTGTATTTTGGGGAGAAAATTTATTTTATTTTGAATTATGTGTATGTGTGTGGGTGTAGGTACATGAGTGCAAGTGCACCCGGAAAACAGAAGAGGGTGTTAGATCCCTGAGCTGGAGTCAGAGGTGGTTGTGAGCTTCCCAATGTGGGTGCTGGGAACTGAATCTGGTCCTCTTCAAGAGCAGTGCAGACTCTTAACCTCTGAGTCAACTGTCTAGCCTGGAAGAAAATTTCTTATAGGAGGCACTTTGGTCAGTTCTCTCCATACTGTTCTCCAAAGCTCCAGACAAATGGCCTTTGAATTCTTCAGCCATCATGCATGGTTAGAAGAAACACACAGAATACCATGACTCCAAGCACTCATCCTGCACTTGCTCTCAAACCTCTGGTATTTATTGGTACTCTGTTCTAAGCATCACTATACCATGCTGTTCTTGTCCCATCCCATGGTATGCCTTCCCATTCATTTGAAAATTTACTCAAGTTCCCCTAATTGACGACACCCAATTAACATCAGAACCTAGAAATTTCAAGGCATCGATGCTACTTTTTCTTCTTTCCCCCTCTCCTCTCTGTCCTTTCCTTCTCTCTCTCCCCCTCTCTCATTCTCTCTTTCTTTGTTTGACAAGGTCTTGATGTGTGCAGACTGGACTCAAATACGCAGTGCTGCTGCCTCATTCTCCCCTGCGCTGGGATTACAGGTGTGGTGTGACACTGTTCCTGGAGACATGTGTACAAATGTCTACTCACCCCAGATAAAGGACCAACAACAGACCAAAGTAAGGTTACCGCTGAAGTCCAACTTGGTGAACTAGTGAGTTTATTAGGGTTACTTACAGGAATATGGGTGAAGAGTCAGAAGAGCAAGGATGACTAATGTCAGCTGCATCACTAAAAGTCCACCCCAGCCTGGGTGACAACTCACAAAGTCTGGAAACCTGAAGTACACTACACTGTGTTACCTGTGTTACTTATAGGCAGCTCAACAGGTTGGAGAGTGTCTCAGGCAGCTCAGCTGGTCTCTCTCTCTTTAGGCAGCTCCAAGGGTCTCTATTTCCTTATTAGCTCTTACTGTTTATGTAAGCAGGGCAGTGGGGTGGGGGGGGAAGGTTGGCAGGGAGAGACAGAGGGCTTATTCATCTGATTAGTTTCAGGGACTTTCTTCAAACATTGACTTGTTTACTTCTTGAGTTTTAAGCTTCCCCTGAGAATGCCCTGATTCTTTAGAACTTCTTTTTTTTTTTAAAATGAAAAAGGTAGAAAATATTATACATTTAATGGGCATCAATAATGTGAGGATATAATTGATTTGTTGGGAGGCCTCAGTTCTAATAGCAGTAGAATGTATTCCCTCTCCTTTCTCTCTCTCTCTCTCTCTCTCTCTCTCTCTCTCTCTCTCTCTCTCTCTCTCTCTCTCTCTCTCCAGGGTTTCTCTGTGCAACAGCCCTATCTATCCTGGAACCAGCTCTTGTAGACCAGGCTGGCCTCAAACTCATAGAGATCATTCTTAATGAGTTTCAGGAGAAATTACTACATAATAGGTGTGCACTGTTATGATTATCTTTTCAGCTTTCAAAGAGAATTACTAAGTACCAACTTCCTCTCCCATCCTCCTTACTTCCCTCCCTCCATTCTGCCTATTGTGTAACAATTTCCTTCATCTTAGAAGAAGGCTCCTTAGGGTGCAGGATGTTCTAAAGGGAGGTGAAACAGTCCATCCTGCAGGGAAACTCATTAAAACTCAGGAAGCAAACAACTTGATAGCTTCAGGAAGTACCTGAAACTGACCAGCTTCACTAGGTTCCTCTCACTTCCAAGTTATATAGACAGTAATGACATTTTTCAGACAAGTCTAGTTGCCTGGAAGAGATTCAGACTTCTTCAGCTGCCTGAAGTAGATACCCTCCAATCTGTTGAGCTGTCTGCAAGAGGTACAGTGTGCTCCAGTTTTCCAGGTTTCATAAACTGTCATCCATGCCGGGTTGGGCTTTTTGGTGTGCTGCTGTCTTTGAGCCATCTGTGTTCCTGTAAATCACTTTTCACCAATACTCTTGTACATAACTCTACTATGTTCACCAAGTTGGACTCTGATAGTATCCTTACTTTGGCTTATTGTTGATTCCCTATGTGGAGTGAATAGAAATTCGCTCACATCTCCTGGGAATAGTGTCACACAACCCTTTCTTTCTGTTGTTAGACATGGAGCCCAAGCTCTCTACTCTTGAACCACACTCCCAGCCCAAGTATTTATCACTTTTCACCCACTCTTTTGCTTATGTGAGTTCTAGAATTCAAATCTTTCAGCTGCATTAGACATCTCCATACCACCCTGGTACCAAGCACATGGCAGGATCATGTAGAGTGTTTCCAAATGAGTGGATTGTCGGGAGCATTTTAAACAACATCAAATCTGCATGTGTCTGTGTCAAAACAAATAACAGTGGGCTGAGTGTCACCTGTAGACACAGAGGCTGGCAGGAAGCCCTCTGTTGACTGGAAGCACATTCCTTCTTTCCAGAACAGTTCATTCCAAAGTACTTGCTGGCTGGCATTGCACTGAATCTTATTTCCACAAGCTTTCCTATGGAAATTAGAAGACACAGAAGGTACTCTCATCCTCAAGCCATTTAGGAACCCATGAAGAATGAATTTGCAATACAGCAAAATGAATTTATATAACAGACATTAGTGCTGGGCTAGAGCATGAATCTTGGAAAACTAGAACCCACAGAGTGAGGCAGCAAGAAGGTGTGGAGGAGTTCCTGTTTGGACTGGGAAAGTTTTTTAAAGATAGAGTATCATGTAGCCCCAAGTGGCCTCAAACTTAGTGTGCCTCTAGGGATGACCTTGAATTTTTGATCCTGCTGCCTCCACTTCAAGGGTGCTGAGATTCTATTCTTGGTTTATGTGGTGTTGGCATCAAATTCAGGAGTTCACACATGTTAAGCAAACATTCTGCCTACTGAGGCACATCTCCAGCCCTGGATTGAATCTTATAGGTTAAATAAGCATTGGTTGAGGGGAAGACCAGAAGAAATAGCAGGTGCAAAAGCCATGGGACCTTTGAATGTTGTGTTTAGGGAAGGAGGTTGGTTTATAGAGTTGGGGGACATGGTGTGCTGCAGAAGGTGGGAGGAGATGAGAAACCAGGGTCAGATTGCAAAGGGCTTTTAACTTCGACATTATAGGGAGTATAGAAGAGGAAGCTAAAGAGTGTCGAGGGAGGATAGCTTTGCAGAAGATGACTTTCAGCATCTGCCTTCACCTTCTGCACCAGCTGGGCAGTCACATCGAAGTACAAGCTGCCTAAGCTGCAGAATTGTCAGATATCTTCAGTGGGGATCACCAGGGATGTACCTTCTAACCAGTAAATCTTCATGCTGTTTGTTTCCCTGGAGAATGTCAGCCAAGAGTACAGAAGTCCTTCACAGCCCTTATTCATTCTCTTGGGAGTGAGAAGGTAAGGGGGGGGGATCTGCAGGGTGCTAAAACTGCAAATGGGCAAACCCATCACACTATTACAGCTTCCTATTGATTGGGTATCTAATGACCAGTTTTGCAGTATTAATTCTCTCTATAATTAGGCAGCTGTTGTATGATTTCCCTGGTGGAGACATGAGCCAACATTTATTCTTCTCAGATAGGGCACCTATATCAGACCAAAGAAATGATTCCATGTATGTCGAGCCCAGTCAGTAAGTAGTGTTACACACACAGCATCAGTGAGGTATTGCTTACAAGAACGTGGGTGACTCAAAAGCAGCTTCTTCACTGAAAAGCCGACCTTAGCATGAGTGATGATTCATGAGAGCTTCATCCTAGGGACTGTATGAATGACTTGAAAATAGTTGGGCTGGCTAGAGATCCCTTCTCCCTAGAAATTGTTAATACTTATATAGCCCTTGGTAGGTACTTTTTGAGTCTTGTAAATTTAAGGAACCTCCTGAGATTTGTGAGTTTCGTTTACTTCCTGAGCCTTGTATTTTTTTTTTGTTACTGTTATTTGCTTGTTGCTTTCAAAGGCTTAAGGAGCCTCCTTGCTTCCCTGGAGGTTGGTGTAATATTATGGATGAAATAACTATAAAACAGCATCAATTATAAATAGCTCCTTAAACTTAACTACATTTAACCTTGATCTTGCTAAGTGAAGGATTTGTAGGTTCACAGTGTGACACTGGGAAAGAACCAGTTATCCAGTTGTTCTTAAATATTCATTGCTGGAATATTTCTTTGTGTGTGTACACATATGCACGTGTACACATGGATGTATGAGCACATGTGTGTATGTGTGTGCATGTGGAGGTCATAAGTCAACTTTAAGTACCTTCTTCAGTCATTCTTCACCTCCATATGTTATAAAACAATCTCTCTCTCTCTCTCTCTCTCTCTCTCTCTCTCTCTCTCTCTCTCTTTCTTTCTCTCTCTATCTCCCTCAGGTCTCATTGATTCAGCATGACTGATCAGTGAGACTCAGGTATCTGCTTGTCTCTGCCTCCCTAGCACTTGGATTACAAACATGCCCAACATGCCTGACTTTTTCACATAGATTCTGGAGATCTAAACTCAGGTCTTTATGCCTATGTGACACTCTAAATCCTGTCTATTCTAATAAAATACTTTGACAGAAACAACACAGAGAAAATGGGTTTATTTGGTTTACACTTCTAGGTCAGGATCCATCATTGAAGATCAGGGCAAGAACTCAAGGCAGGAAACCAGAGGCAGGAACCATGGATGAAAGCCATTTGGAGGCTTCCTCCCAGGCTCACTCACAGATGTGTGCTTTCTTGCACAACCCTGAACCATCTGCCTAGGGATGGTGCTGCCCAAAGGGAGCTTTGGCCTCCTATATCCATCAATCACTAAGACAAGCCCTCCTAAACATGTTCATGGGCCAATCTGATACAGGCAGTTCCTCACTTGAGGTTCTTCTTAGGTGACTGTAGACTATGTCAGGTTGACAACTGAAGTTAACCAGGACACATGGCAAGCACAACTAAGTCATTCACAGCTCTTATTGCTAGGAATTCCTTTCTAAAGAAAATAATTCATCCTAAAATGAGGAGTAATAGTTGAATACATGCTAGATAGAATATTCTATAGTATTGTGGCATATGCTAGTTATAATCTTATTGATTAGAATGGCTTCTCATTTTTTTCTCTCGTTTTCATCTTGACTGTTAATAGTATGCCTCAGTTCATCCTCAGAGTATGAAGCTCAGGTTCCAGTCTTTAACTTCCACCACAGAGTTTGAGCAGTGAGGGATATAGCTCTCTGTTCCAGCAGGCATTGACTTTGAGAGTGTGGTGGTGCTGGCCTGGATTCCCTATTGTGACTCCTGCTATAGGCACCCATGGGATGTCTGAGTACAATGGTTCTGTATCTTCCCACTTTAGTCACCGCTTTTTAGGGTCTATGCCAAGTTAAGAAATGGCAAGGCAGGGGCTATGTGCCTATCACAAGACATGACTGCTTTTATAATCCAATGTCTACTTGGGGCTTTGGAACTACTTTAATTAGATCCTTACCACATGAGCCAATTGTATGCCTCCTCCCAGCAAGGTGGAGATTCTGGTTCCTCTACAATAGACTTTTTTGGTTCATAAATCTTTGTATTAAGGGATAGATAGTTCAAGAAAAGATAAGCATGAAGTAGGGATGAACAGACATGGCCTTCAGTGGGCACAGATAACCTTAAAGCATTCTCATAAAAGGCTCAAGTGTTAAAGGTTTCATTGGTAGCTGATGGGATTTGGGGATGCAATCGTGAATCCTGAGGGTCCTGATCTAACCAATGGATTAATTCCTTAATGCACCCAATATCTTGACATTATTGAGAGAAAGGAAGAAGGTGGAGTTTGGTTGGAGGAAATAGGTCACTGGAGATTGACCCTGTGACATGATGCAGAACATCCTGGACTAGGAAGGCCAGATGTGGAAAGAGTAATCATCATCTCCATTGTGCAGGGAGGAGTGTTCAACTGGACATGTGTTCAGGGTCTAAAATACTTCCAAAGGATACACCTTGTTCCTGATCCATTACCCCCCCACACCGCTTCCCAGCTGTCATGAGGTGAGCAGCTCTCCTCCATCATGTCCCCTCTACCATGATGCTCTTCCTTACCATAGGTTCAAAGAGATGGAACCAGCTGACCATTAACTGAGACCTCTGAAATCACCAGCCAATATAAGTCCTTTCTCTTCTGACATTCTCTCAGGTATTTGCAACAGGGATAAAAGAGTTTGGCTAACCCTACATCCCTTGGGGGTTTGTCTGTCTGGGATGTGTGTGTGTGTTCACATATACAGATGTGTAGAGGTATCCTCTAGTGTATGTTGCTCAGGCATTTAGGAATTGCCTGCCTTTTTTTTTTTTAAAGTCTCTTTCACTATCATGGAGCTTGTCAAGTTAGGCTATGCAGTACCATCTGCACATGGATGAACTGCGTTCCCTTAAACCGTGAGTCAAAACAAGCCCTTCTTTCCTGAGGTTGCTCTTTGTTAGGTATTTGTCACAGAAACAAGACAAGAGATTAAATAACATGGCTTTCTTGCTTCTGGCTTCTGGTGACTCCAGGCCTTCTGTGACAGCAGGCCACAACCCTCTAATGTCTGCCTTAGTGGTCACATTGTTCTCTGTTCTCTATCTGTTCCCACATTCTCTTTACTTCTCTTTTTCCCCTCTCTCTTTTTTTGGTCCTTTTTTATTCTTTCACTACTAACAGCCCTTCCTTTTCTATTTCTCTTTCGAGCCTTTCTCTTACTTTCTCTCTTTCCTTTCCCTCCCTCATCTCTATCCCTCTCTCCTTTCTTTCCCCCTCCCTCTCTCCTTCCTTTACCTCCTCTCCCTCTCCTCTCTGTCCCTCTTTCATTTCTTCTCCCTGCTCCCTCCTTTTCCCTATCTCTCTCTCTATCTCTTTCTGTCTTTCTTTCTGTGAAACAGTCTCTCTCTGTGTTACCCTTCATAACTCTCTTGCTTTAGCCCCTCAAGTGCTGGGATCATAGGCTTGAGCCATCAGACCTAATTGCTGAGGAAACATTCTGAATGTTAGTTTTCCCTTCAAATTTCCAGACTTTTAAAGCAAGAAGAGCATGCATAATTCATAACTCCATTTATAAAGGCCTTAATGGATTATGTTTATTTCATGTTTTTAAAAAGCACACACTGGCTGGGGAGATGGCTTAGTTGGTAAAGTGCTTGCCACATGAGCATGAGGATGTGAGTCTGATCCCTCATCAATGTAAAATCTATGTAAAAAGAAAAGCCAGCTACATCAGCACAAGCCTATAATCCCAGTGATGGCAGTAGGGGTGGGTGGCTAGGTGGGCGAAGACAGGAGGATCCCTGAAACTCACTGGTCACCAGTCTAGCCAAATAAGAAATATTTTGGTTCGGTGAGCGACCCTGTCTCAAAAATAAGGTGGAAAGGGACTGGAGAAGATGTGGGCATCACCTGTCCCCTCACCCCCTCAGGCATACATGTACCCACTGTTAGAAGGCCTTTTTCTCTGACTGGAACATTCTCTCTAGGAAGGACGAGGAAGCTCATGAGAACCTGGAAGTGAACAAACACCACTTGTCTGGAGAACTTGAGACTTATAAGGTCATGAGGGCCTCAAGGTTAGAGACACAGTGAACAACTGTAGGGAAGGAGACTGTGACCAGTCTAGCTGCTGAGAGGCGACTCTTTTTTTTTGTTGTTGTTGTTGTAAAAAATAGACAGTTTATTCAAGATTTACTATAGTATTAAAATTATATCAAAATGAACCTGCAATTCCTGATATTCGCTTACACAAAAATATTCTGATAATATATAATTTAAACAAGGTTTTCATGTTTTAATTTTTGTTTGCATAGAATGTTAAGTGATAAGTTATACCCAACAAAAGGGCTACTTCATATGTAGAAGGTAAATGATGTTAAACATGTTTAAATGACTTTACAAGCAAATTCAATTCAATATAAATGTTAATTTACCATATCAACCTTTGATGAGAATTCTGAGAGGTAACACTTTAACCTGTCCAGTAGCCCACATGTCATGCAGAGAGCTCGAGGGTTGCAGCTTTCATGAGCTGTCACTCATGCTGGGGTGGGTTTTTGGTACTATAGTTATGTTTGAGCCTTCCTTGTTCCTGTACATCACTCCCCACTCATGGTCCTATCAGTAACCTCAGTAAACTCATTGGCTTTACCATGCTTGACTTTGGCATAATTAGTACTTTAGTCTGTTGTGGGTTCACTATCTGAGGTGAGTGGACATGTATGTGTCATGTCTCCTTGGGAAAAGTCTCACACAGAATACCCACACATACATGTGCACACATATGAACACACACACACATGTACCATGCAGATTTTCTATTTATTCTCAACACCAATGGACTCTTTCTTCCTGAATTGTTGGGGTCCGTGGCCCCAACATAGAAACTATTACTTTACCCTAAATGTATTGGTATGGAGGCATGTGGAATAATGAGACACAGTTCATACAGTCATCTCGAAAGGGCATCTCAGGCTTCCTTCATCCTGAAGATCTA
The DNA here is from genome assembly GCA_004026605.1 of Ondatra zibethicus. Taxonomy (NCBI): domain Eukaryota; kingdom Metazoa; phylum Chordata; class Mammalia; order Rodentia; family Cricetidae; genus Ondatra; species Ondatra zibethicus. Next base: position 28,721 of record PVIU01018931.1, read on the forward strand.
CCTGCGTTTATTATACAAAACACCTCTTATCCCGCCCCCCGCCAGTAAACCAAGGTGGAATACTCATTAATATTCCTTTTCCAGGGGACACAGGGCTACCGAAAACACCTGCAACTTAATTCACCAGCTTTGGAATCAACACTTCTTCCCAGGTGATCTACATCATAATAAAGGGGAAGGAGCCATACCTCCTGGCCTTTGTCATGTGGCTAGCTTGTTTGGCAGGTCTGCAGCTGCCCTGGAAACTAAGCATAGCCAGGATGCCTGCCTGTAAATATCTTGTATGAAATATGGGCTCACAATTCACTCTCTCTTATTAAATTTTAATAACCCCTGTGCTTCTGCAACAGGACAGACGGACCACACCTGTTTTGGACAAAGTCCTCTTCCTTTACCCAAATTTTCCCATCTTTGGAAACAGGCATTGATACATGCCAGCTCCTGTCTTAGGCATCTGGGAAAGAAGAAGCTTTAAACCCGTCATTGACTGCTGGTCTCTGTAAAGAAAAGAGATTAGTGGAGAGAAATATACTTTCAGGCCCTGTGTCTCAATAGCCACACCTTTTGTCAGGATAAATCATAATGCTTTATGAATAATTATGCTCCCAATGGCTATCGTCTCCTATTTTAAAGGAGAATAGAATCACCCGAGTTGAAAATGTTTCTTCTGCTGGTTCAGAGCACCACTTAGATCTAATAATCTTAGCATATGCATCAACTCCTAACATTCACCATGTCACAACCTCTTTTCAGTAATTGCCAATAGCAACAAGTCAAAATCATATTTTTTTCGCATAATCGGTCAATACCGAATCTCCAATTATCTTTTTCCGTATCACAGTTTGTATTTTGTCAGTCAGTACTGACCTTTTTTAGATTTCTTTTTGGTCAGTACCGATTTTTTGGCACCATTGGTCAATGCCAAAATTTTTCTCATCATCTTATATGCAGTTGTAAATATCAGGTCATTACCGGTAAGAGTATAATACCATTTCTGTTATCAAATACCATTTTTTGTCTCTGAGCAGCTGTTAAGCCCTTAGTCTGTCCTCCTCTTAAGTGAAGAGGGCTTTTAGTCATTCTTTATTTTGTGTCTTTCTTTCCCGAAGGGGAAAGCTTAGGTCTTAGTTCTTATGTTTAATATTTTAATCAAAATGAGTTCTGTGTTCCAGAAACTGAGAGCACTCAAATGTTCAGTCTGTATCTCAGTTCTGAAGCAAACAGGTTTCAAACCACTGCAAGCTGTAGACATCGTAGTCAAGGTCATCTCAGCAGAATTTCTTTGTCCGAAGTCTCTGGAGGCAGAATGGCACCCTGCAGTGTAGAGTGGTGGGAGCTGTAGGTCTCAGGCTCCTCTCTGTGGGGGCTGGGAAAGCTGGATCACAGATTCCTCCTTGAGCTGTTCTCATTCCGTTTCTCCTGCTGGGAGGTTATCAGCTCAGGTCTGTTGTCCTTCTGCTGAATGCATCAAACCAGTCACTCTGGAAGCCATCTAGCTTGGTTTTCATCCTGGGAAAAAACACAGACTTTATTATATTAATATGGGATCTGGCCCTTTTCATATTCCAGTGCAAGGATCCCTCCACCTTGCTTTAGCAAAGGTGATCCTTGTACCATTATGCCACAATCTGTCCGCAGCTGGATATCCACTCATGGATATCCACATTTAGAAAGTTTAACATAAACAATGCATGATTCAAGGCATTGTGTGGTGTCTGAGGATATAACTCCCCTGTCTTTATTTTTTGGAGTTGTGTTTTCAAGGAGCTATGTGCACGCTCCACAATTCCTTGCCCTTGAGGATTATAAGGAATACCAGTCTTATGAATGATATTCCATTGAGTACAACATTTTTGAAAAGCTTTGTTAACATATCCGGACCCACTGTCCATTTTTATTACTTTTGGGCTTCCCATGCATGAAAAGCATTTCAAACAATGAGTTATTACATGATTGGCAGCTTCCCCAGTTTGTGCTGTGGCCATTATGAATCCTGAATACGTATCAATTGTCACATGCACATATCTCAATTTTCCAAACTCAGTAACATGAGTTACATCCATCTGCCATATGTAGTTAGGAAGCAGTCCTCGGGGATTTACCCCCAAATGAGGCACAGGTAGATATTATGGGCATCTTTCACATTGCTTAACAATTTAATGAGCAGCTTCTCTGGTCAAATTAAATTGCTTTCTTAAACTTAAGCTGTTCTGATGGTGCAAAGCATGCGATTGCTGAGCAAGTTCAATCTGAGATAGACCAATTATTTTTGTAAGTTCGCCAGCTAGAGCATTACCTTCAGCTAGTGGACCAGGAAGACTTGAATGTGCTCTGATACGTCCCACAAAACATGGTAACTTTCTACATTGTATGGCTTCCTGAATCTGCTGAAACAATATCTTAACTTGTTCATTGCTAGTTCCTATATATGGCACTGTTTCCAAGACTTGCAATGCACTATAAATATACCGGCTATCAGTATATAGATTAATAGCCTTATTAGCAAAATTCTTAAACACCAGAGCTACAGCTCGCAGCTCAACTATTTGAGCTGAAGCTGGTTCTGTCTGTACTGCATGTCCTTTGCCATTGACTACATAAGCAGCCTTCCCGTTAGATGAACCATCAGTGAGTATCAACAAAGCATCCTTTATGGGATTCTTTGCTACTGTTTTAGGAAAAATGAATGAATGCAGTTGCGTAAACTGCAGCAACTGGTCAGCTGGGAAAAGATTATTAATCTGACCTTGAAACTGAGCAAATGAAATTGCCCAAGAATCACTATTTTGGAATAACCATTCAATTTGCTACTTAGTGAAAGGAACATTCGTTCTCTGCCAAAATATTTTCTAGATTCTATCCTGCTCTTTTGTGCTAAGCATGCTACTGCTTCAAAATAAGGATTTAATACTTTTACTGGTGATACAGTAAGATGCAGCCACATAAGTGGTCCGTTCTGCCATAAAACTGCTGTAGGAGCTATCTTTGTAGGTAAAATACATGCCTGCCATGTTTGGCTGTAATCTATATAGCACAGTTGCTGTTCCTGTATAGCCTGCTCTATCTGTGAGAGAGTCTGCCTGGCAGCTTCTGAAAGCTGCCTGCTGGAATTTGGATCACTGTCTTCTTTAAGGATTTCATTTAGAGGCTCAAGGTCTCCTGTAGGAAACCTTAAATAAGGCCTCAGCCATTGTATATTTCCTAATAGCCTTTGAAAGTCATTAAGAGTTTTTAAGTCATCCTTCCTAATTTCTATCTTTTGAGGCTTAGTTTCTTTGGGGTATAACATATGACCTAAATACTGAAAAGGTGGATGCCTCTGTACTTTCTCAGGAGCAATGACTAACCCTGCTTAGGCTCTGTTGTAACAATCCATACATCTCTAGTAAAATATCCTCATTTCTATGAGCAAGCAGAATGTCATCTATATAATGAATAACATAAACCTGTGGATATTGATTTCTAACTTTCTGTATAGCTTGAGCTACAAACTTCTGGCATACAGTGGCACTATTTTGCATGCTTTGGGGTAAGACATTCCATTGATATCTCCTCATTGGCTCTCTGAAATTAACTGAAGGAATACTAAAAGCAAATCTTTGACAATCTTGTGGCCCTAAAGGAATGGTATAAAAACAATTTTTTAAGTCTAAGATAATTTTATGTGTGCCCTTTGGTATGGCTGCTAGAGACAGCAGCCCTGGTTGTAATGCCCCCATTGGCTGCATGGTTGCATTAATCTCCCTTAAATCCTGAATTAAGCTCCACTTTCCTGATTTCTTTTTAATAACAAAAATTAGAGAGTTCCATGGAGTATTAGATGGTGAAATATGTCCACTGTCCAGCTGTTCCTGCACTAACTGCTGGGCAGCCTGTAATTTTTCTTGTGTTAGAGGCCACTGGTTTATCCACACAGGATCATCACTTTTCCATATTATTGGGTCTGCGTGGAGTGCAGGTCTTTCAGGGACCTCTCCTAAAAATACCCTAATCCTGCTCTAGGAGGTCTACTGTCTGGTATGAGAGGATCAACCTTTCCCTTATTATCCTTGCCTAGACCTTGATTAGGTAATAATCTTTGTTGAACCATCTGATTAGTAACAGCTGTGCTGGGAGAATATAAACATACTCCCATTTTTGACATTATGTCTCTGTCCCATAAATTTACAGGTAAATAAGGAATAATATACGGCTTAAAAGTTCCTTCATGGCCTTCCTAATCTTTCCAATGCAGTTCATTACTACTCTGTTCAGGATTTCTAGTCTGACCAATTCCTTGTAGCTGTGTAATAGTCTCCGTTTTTGGCCACTTAGAAGGCTGGCGGTTATAACTGAAATATCTGCGCTAGTATCTAGAAGGCCAGAAATTTTTTTTCCATTTATAAACAAAATTGAGTTCTGGTCTCTGATGACCTATGGCTTGTACCCAATATGCATCAGATGAACCAAATCCATCCTTTCCTCTCTTTTCTCTCTTACTCAGATTATTGGTTTGCACAGCTGGAAGTAATATTAATTGTGCAAGCCTCTGTCCTGCTTTTACTACAGAAACTCCACTTGGTGAGTGAGTCATCACCTTGATTTCTCCCTCAAAGTCAGCATCTTTGACTCCAGGAGCCACTAAGATCCCTTGCATAGCTGCACTACTTCTCCCTAGCAGCAACCCTACAGTGCCTTTTGGTAAAGGCCCATAGACCGCTGTGGGGAGAGCTTGCATCCCCATCTCAGGCGTTAGAACCTGTATATGGCTGAACTGAGGTCGGGCTCTGTGCTACCTGGGGTGGCTCTGAAAAGGTCCTGTATAGATCTCCTTGTGGTGGTACAGATTGCCGAATTGCCCCATAAATTTGTCATGGGGCCTGAGGCTGGCCCTTGAATCATTTCCCGAAAGGGGATTTCCTAGATCATCTCTTTTTGATCTGCACTTGCTAGCTAGTCCAATGCTTTCCTCTCCTGCATCTCCTACACAATCCTGGTTCTTTTCTAGTCCTAGGGCTTGCTCTCCTACCAGGACATCCTCTGACCTGATATCCCATAAGACCGCATCCAAAACAGCCTCCAGGTGTTCCTGTAGCTTGCATTCTCCCTGGGCCTAGGTCTCCCTGCTGGGATAAGACATCATTAATTGTCTTTCCCTGCAAAGCAGCAGCTAATGCCATTCCTTGTGTATATGATTGGCCAACATCCGAGCAGATTCAGATATAATCTGCAATATTACCCTGTTTCTTAAAAAAAATTGGCGTTCTCAAATGCTAACTGTTTAATTATTATCTGTCCTGCTTCTGAGTCTCCAGACTCAATCTATTAGATGCCTGTGTTAGTCTGGAAACAAAATCCTGAAATAATTCATCTGGTCCCTGTCTTATACTAGATAACTCCTCAGTCTGTTCTTTTGACGATGGAAGCTTATTCCAGGCCTTCTTGGCCAAATGCACTGATCTGGATATATGCTACCATTTCATATTCTAACTGCTGATTTGTTTCTGTATAGGTTCCTTCACCTGCCAGCATCTCGTATGAAATAGGAATCGGCCGAACTCTGTTTCTCTCAGCTGTGGCCTGACATTGTTCTGTAAATTCAGTTCTCCACACTAGATAATCTCCTCCTGACAGGCAAGCCTTGGCTCTCTGCTTCCAATCTGCTGGTGGCAGTGCCTCTACAGCTACATTCTCCACCAGTGTCTGGGTAAAGGATGCCGTTGCTCCATATTGAGCGCAAGCGGTTTTTAATTCTTTTAGTAACTTAAATGATATAGGAGTATGTATTCTAAGCAGATTCCTTGTGCATCTCTCTGCTCCATTACTGGGAGCAATTGAAATCCTTGCGTCTCTTCTCCTCTGCTAGCAGCTTCTCTGATACAAGCTTGTAGAGGAGATTCGCTGCTATCGTTATACCGCTGCTTCACTTTCGGTGTGCTCTGAACTGAGGGCGGATCTAAGCCTGCCATTGCTGTAGGAAGACTATCGCTCTTCTGACAAGAGTCCTGTATCTGCATAGTTCCTAATCTGTGCGATAGCATGGTTACCATCTTTCTCAGGCCTTTTAGTTCTTTCTGAACCCTGTCCTCGTGTCTCTGTCTCTCAGCACTGATGTTTGCTAGTGAGAGAGATGAAGACTCCCTTTCAAGGTATGAATCATTATTCTCTGACCTGTTGTAACTGCTCTGTTCTGAAAGATTATGTAGCAACTCCTCAGGTGGCACTGATGGAATTATCTCCTGCTGGTCAGGATTTACGTCCAACCTTTCCTGTATTAGCATCCAGAAATAAGGCGTATCTTCTGGGATGCTTTCTGGTCCATACTTACAATAATGTTGTTGGATTCTCGTTCCTACTTCTTTCTATACGGCCATGTCTAAGGTCCTACTCTGGGAAAACCGAGGGCATATCTCCTCTATGAATTCTAAAAATTCTTGTATCTGATGCTGCTGTACTCTCTCTCCTCTGTCTTTAAAATATCTTCAATCAACTGCATAGCCATCCGATTGCTTTCTCCTTGTCCCATAGTTCTATATTTACAAATTTTACTCCTGATATTACTGTCTCGTTTTGTTATCTAAGCTCACATTACTCATGTATCCACCGATTTTTTCTCACGGGTTCCTCCCTTCTGGTCACTTCTTCCTTGTTTTTTTGGGGTTGGTGGATCAGCCTCACATTCTCCTCCATCCTTCTGTTCCTTTGTCCAGCGTTTCTTGGGATTCAGCAGTCAGTCCTCACGGTCTTCATCCACGTTGGCCTCTCGAGGTTCATTCACGTTGCCTCTCGGGGTTCAGTGGTCTGCATCACGTTCTCTCTCGTACTTCTTGTCCTTTGTCCAGCTTTTCTCGAGGTTCAGTGGTCAGTCCCGCGTTGCTGGTGCCATTATGTCGGAGTCCATGGCCCATAGAAACTATTACTTTACCCTAAGTGTATTGGTACAGAGGCATGTGGAATAATGAGACACAGTTCACACAGTTATCTGGGAAGGGCATCTCAGGCTTCCTTCATCCTGAAGATCTACCCGCGTTTATTATACAAAATACCTCTTATCTACCCCGTAAACCAAAGTGGAATACTCATTAATATTCCTTTTCCAGGGGACACAGGGCTACCGAAAACACCTGCAACTTAATTCATCAGCTTTGGAATCAACACTTCTTCCCAGGCAATCTACATCATAATAAAGGGGAAGGAGCCATACCCCCTGGCCTTTGTCATGTGGCTAGCTTGTGGCAGGTCTGCAGCTGCCCTGGAAACTAAGCATGGCCAGGATGCCTGCCTGTAAATATCTTGTATGAAATATGGGCCCACGCTGAATCCCTATTATTGGATGACATCTCCCAGCCACTGTTAAGTCTTTTTTGGGAACTTGTTTCCACTCCCAGGCTCCACTGGGATACACATGAGGAGAAATGGGTCATTGCATTGAGCGTCTCAGGGTGGGGGCAGTCAGCAAAGACACCAGGCTTCTGTAGGGCATGCGTTCCTCTCACGTGGGTTGATCTGAGGTGAATTATGGCTCCATGCTGACTTGTAAGTGGAAATCCATATCCTGCCTGGTTGTGCTCTGTGCATCTCTTGTCATCCTCCCTTGTGAATATTGATCACATTTAAACACTGCCTCAGGCCTGAGGCGCCAATTACATGTCCGCCTCTCTCTCTCTGCTTAGGTTGGCTTATACATGATTATAAATATGGGCCTGATTGCAATATGAGCCTCTATGGAAAGCAAAAATATGTCGCCTGAGTAATTTGTTGTAAACCCCTTTCTAACAGAAGGACAAGAGCCGTGTGACCGCACAGGGTTGGAGCAGCAATGCATTAGAATGTCTTCGCTGTTGCTCCCCTGGTCTCATTCTGGCTTCTCACAGGCTCACCTTTCCTTTGTGGGATGACAGCTGAGGCTGGGGATCTGTTCTCAGGCCATGTTCTGAATTCCCAATGTAAAAGTTTTAGTCTCACAGTTTAGTTTTAATAAGTGGTACAGGCCAGTACTTGTAGGGCGGAGGCAGGAGGACTGTTGAGTTCAATGCCAGCCCGGGCTGCAGTATGGAGCCCTGCTGAAGGGAAGAGAGCAATATGTGTTATACACTTATTAACCTTTGCTATACACCCAATGTCCTCAAACCACTGTCTTGCACTATGGAAGCTTAAATAGCAATTCCTGCCTCAGAGCTATAGGATTCTGAAGAAATAACATGAGTTGAAGTTTTACTTCTACCACAGTGAAGAACATTGAATTCTGCTTTGTTACTCCTATATGCTTTTCTTGAGAGAATGAATGCATGTAAAACTATCTTAAGAAACCGCCCATTTGGGTTGTTTTTTTAACATCCACTTACAACAAATTAGAATCACCTGAGTAGGGAGTCTCACTGGGACAATTGCCCTGACGGATGTGGGAAGGCCATCTCCAGTTGTGGGCTACCTTTCGGTAGCAGCCCAGATGAAAAAGCATGTGTCGGAGGCAGACGAGTCCATCCTTTGCTGGCTTAGCCTTCTTCTTGTCTCCCTGTTCCTTTCCTCATTGCTGCTGCTGCTGCTGCCTACACTGAAAGTAGAGCCAGTGTTTCTGAGTTTTCATCGTGGCTTAGGGACTAGTGGCTGTCTAGGAAACTTCCAGGCATCTGGCACCAGACTGGGACTGTTGAGGCATCCAGCCTTGGACTGAGTGACTGAGTGAGTGACCATTACCTTAGGTTGTAGGCCACTGTTGAGAGATCTTTTCTGGGACTACTCTGTTGAGGCCCCGGCCTTAAGAATCAAGTATCAGGTTCTCAGTGTCTCCAGTGTTACTATTTTAAAGTTCATTTTAAAAAAATCTATCTGTCCATCATTCTATCTATCTATCTATCTATCTATCTATCTATCTATCTATCTATCTATCTAGCCATCCCTATCTATCTATCTATCTATCTATCTATCTATCTATCTATCTATCTATCTATCCACCCCTATCTATCTATCTATCTATCTATCTATCTATCTATCTATCTATCTATCCCTATCTATCTATCTATCTATCTATCTATCTATCTATCTATCTATCTATCTA
>PVIU01018932.1:0-37684 GCA_004026605.1 Ondatra zibethicus
AAAAAAAAAAAAAAAAAAAACCCAAAAAACAAAAAAGGTTCCTGGTTAAGAAGCTTATTTTAGGGGCTGGAAAGCTGACTCAGCTGTTAAGAGCACTTATTGCTCTTACAAAGGACAGAAGTTTGATGTCCAGCATCCATGTTGGTTGGCTCACAGTCACCTGTAACTCCAGTTCCAAGGTTTTCTTTGGCCTCTTTAGGCACTGCATGCACATAGTGCACACATAGGCAGGTAGACAGACAGACAGACACACACACACATACACACACACACGGGGACAAACACATGCACATGAAAAAATAAATAGATCTTTAAGGAAAGTTATTTTGGGAAAATGTACATGCAACTATGTAGAAACATTAGCCATATAGAGAATCTTCCGCTCTGTAAAGCCGAAAGCCGTGTGTAGATCACTACTTCAAAAGTCATCAGTTGAATTAAAAACTCCGTGACTGTCTAGAATGATGGAATTGAGGCAGCTCCTGGCAAGGCTTATGCACACCGACACAGCCAAGGCATTGAAAGGGCACAGGAGACGATGCAAACAGGAACAGTCCTTTGGAGACCCAGACAGCCTAAATACAGCTTTTCCATGACCTCCCCAGAAAGGCATGGCTTTGATAGCTGAAGGCGTAGTCACTCCACAAGACTCCCTTTTATTTGAATTATTAATTAGGCTTCCCACTTCACCCGTCATCTCACACCCTGCACTCACTCCAAAGCGTGGGCTAGCTAAGTCCTTGAAAACACATGGGTTTGCAGAATGCCCGTCTTTGTTTAGCATGTGTGTATTTGGGGAATTTATTTTTAAACATTTCTGCCTCTGACCTGTGATTGAAGTGCTCCTCTGTATGTGTAGCTTGCTGCTCCTCGCAGCTGTGCCATGTGGAACAGTGTGCACCCACCTCACTCTACCCAGTCTACCCCAGATCCCACCACTTTGGGCTGTGGCAGCCAAAGAACGTAACTGCCCTCTTTGCCACAGCATTCTTTCGTTTGTGATGAGTCCAGCCTTCTCTTTGCTTCTTCCCCTCCTTGCTTCTAATGTCTGCCAGAACTCATGCTGAGAACACAAAAATCCTCACTTTTTGTTAAGGCATTCATTGACTCAGAGTGCTGTGACACAGGAGTGCGATTCTGGGCTGGGTGTACGTGGTGCTGGGGATTGAATTTAGGGCTTTAAGCACGTGAGGTGAGCACTCCACCAACTGAGCTATACCTGCAGTCTCCCGCACTATATATTTAGTTTAAAAAAAGTATAGTAGTGCTTTTTAACTCTGGTTTTGCCAGAAAGCTATGAAAGTTCAACAAACAAAGACTCCAGAGAAGAAAAAGGAGGGCTGAGATCACTGAGGTCAAAATGACAAACGCCAGCTGGGCGGTGGTGGCAGATAGTTTGGTTATACAGAGAAACCCCGTTCAAACCAACCAACCAACCAACCAACCAACCAAAAATGATAAATGCCTCTTCGCACACATGCATGTCTCTGTGTTTGTGTGTACCTGTACGTGTGTATGCCTGTATGTGTGTGTGTATTGCTGGAGATCAAATAGAGAACTTTGCTCATTCCAAGCACATGTTTTACCACTGAACTAAAGCCCCAGCCCTAAGTACATTTTAACTTAAAAATATGTTATGAACAGCCAAGTGACAGATAAAGGCACACTAACGTAACCATGAAATAAGGGGATACTTCCAAAACGGGAAGCTATTTACTGAGGAGTAAATGATACATTTTGAAAGTACAGAGCAAAGAACTCCAAGACATGAAAGGTGATGCTAGAAAGAGAATAATATAGTTTAGATGTCCAGGAAAGCCAAAATATATACAGCTTGCCTGTGGCAAGTGCCAAGTATATCATGCTCTTGCAAAGGGAGACCACAGTTTCACTAAGTTGAAAAAGGAAACGGCACAATGTGGAATCTAATTTTATTTCAGAGTTACACAACGAGGGTATATAGATATATTGTGTTCTTACATAGTTTCATATTTTTAATCCATACTATTTAGGTAGAATTTTTGTTTACCAAAACAAGTCTAATATATATTTTACTCTTAGCAATCCAATACATGTAGAAAACTCTTTCAATATATAAAAGGTTAATTTGTGCACACCTAGATATTTCTAAAGTAGCAGAGCACAGGGGCATGTGATAAGACAGGAGCTGTGCAGAACCATAAGGGAACCCTCACGATTACATCCTAAGAATAGAGGCTAAGGGAGTGACTTCCTTGCTCATCACGATGCCCTAGGGAGGAACCGTATATAACACTGTATGGCTTCAACAGGAACTTTGGGGCCTTCCTCCATCCCTAGTTGTTGCCCTCAACATCTCACTCTTCATCAACTATCTTCTGTGCAGATTTTTGGTCCATCCCTTAGTCAAAAGCCAGCTAACCAGTCGCTGCTACTTAGAGTGAAAACACCACCCTGGCCCCGATGACCCCTCGGTATTCCCTTGACTACAAATCTACAGGAGAAAGTGCAAAGAGTTCCCAGCAGTCTGAACCAAAGCAAGAATGCTGAGGGTGCAGGCACTGGAGCCAAGCAATGGGAGAGTTATATCTACCTGTTTACAGGCTAGTTTGGGGATTTGCCAGTAGTCTATTCATTGGATGAACGTGGTAGCTTTCCTCTAGTACGTGCAATTAAAGTAACCTGTTTGTCTGATGATAATGAGATAGCATAAGCCTAAATATTGGAATGGTATTACAGCCCAGGATATTCCAAACATCATTTATTTGAAAGATGCTCACACTAAATTTACTACGTCATGTCACCCGAGTGAGAGTCCATACAAAGGCTGGACAAGCTCAAAGAAAATGTAAGTGGTGGGACTGTTACCATATCTGCTTGCTCTCTCAATGTTCCACTGTCTAAACAGGCTTCCTTAGTTGAACTCTGAGGTCCTCACGACTTCATAGGTTCAACATGGCTGGGGGAGCCTGTAATTCCTAATGGGATAGGATGGAGTTAATGTGTTAGACAGGTGAGCAAATCAGAATATTGGGTAGCTATCCTCAAGCCACCGTGATGCTTAGAGTTGGGCTTACAAAGGTCAGGGAATGCTAGGAAAGCTCAGTCTGGGGTTTTTCTATCAAATTAGCCAAATGTAATGAGGAAGAAGATTAAACAAAAAAAGACAAAAGTCTAAAAGGTACCAAGCTGAAAGGGATCGATAGATAAAACTAAATGGTGATGTGGAGGCTTGTGAAGGGAAGGGAAATGGCCCATGGATAGTGTGTGACTTGGATGGAAGACCAGATTAGAAACAGACACAAATCAGTAGAGCCAGAGAAACCCTGTCACCTGGGCAACAAAGGCTCCCTGCTGAAGGGACTGCTCCAGGGCACAGACTGTAGACAGCTCTCCTCAACAAAGCCACCAGGCAGGACCTGTCTTCACTCGTCTTGATGTCTGCCGGCTACTTGGTTAACAGGGGACTTCGGAAAATGAGTCTCAGGAGGAGCTTGCTGGATGTCTTCAGTCTGAGTGTGGTCCTCGCATGCTTTTGTGTGAGGACCCTCGCTTTTCTCAGGAGGCCATGGGTGCCATTTAATGGCCTCTAAATGTTGAAATTTTCTTTACAAGGCCAGACATTTATAGTGGAAACCTATAATGCCAGCACTTGGGAGGCTGAGGCAGGAGGATCACCACAACTTTGAGTCTGGCTTGATCTACATGGTGAGTTCTAGGACAATTAGGATACATAATGAGATCATGTCTTGAAAGAAAAAAAATATTTTTGACAAAAACAAGTGAGTTTATATCCACTTCTGCCCACTCAGTTGGAGAAAGTGTTTAAATAGATACAAAAGGTGTAGAGGCCAAGGTGGGAATGGGTATATTTGGTAGCAAAGCGATCAGCATGCTTTCTTCTTGTTTTCCTCATCTAAAGATGGTGTTTTGGTTTTGTGGAGAACTGTCTGTTGTCACTACTCCATTCTGGAGAGGAAGGCATGAAAGGAGCTTCAGACAGCATGAAAACAAATGCGTGCCTCTGTGTGTCAGTAGCATTTTATTTTAGGATACTAAAATCAGTAAAACTTCCTAGTATGATTGAATATGGCTAATGGAAGGAAGCCACCTTCACTAGTAGTGGAGGCCTACCCTGGGGATAGCTTGCCAGTCTCTTCTAGAGATCCACAGATAAAAAGGGTATATGAAAACTAGAAAACAAACTATTTTGTAAAGGCTAGTATATATATACTTGCACTTAATTGTAAACCTCTTAAAGCAGGTTGCCTTTGCAATGCATATGCATGTTAATTTTGGATGATTTACTGTTACTAAATAAGGTTTGAGTGGGCCACCTTAGGGTTGGCACTTGAAGTTTAAAGGCTTGAACCTGCTTTGTGGCACGAAGCATAGTTAACTACTGAAAATTCCATGTTCATCTTAAGTTTCACGATATGAAGTTCTCCAAAGATCATTAGGGAAATAATGTCCTAAAAGAGCCATTACATACAGCTATATAAAGTAAAGCTTACACACGTTAGAAGGCCTAGGCTCCCTCTGAAAAATTAAAAGAAGACTCGAGTGGACAGGAAGGGAGCAGGTGCCTTAGCTGATGAGGATGTCATATGTCTGTCTGTCTGTCCCAATCAGACTCAACATTTCATAGATAGAGCTAGAGAGTCTCATTCCAGGGACAAAGCAAGCCCTGTGCATCTTAAATTCAGAACAAGCTATACAGGGAAATTCAGTCAAACTACAGACATGCATCCACATCTGTCTAACAGTGGAGTTAGGCTATGCTTTCAGTAAAAACCAGTCTAAGGAGCCAAGTCCCATTGCACCAAGGGTTAGCAGAATATTAAAATGGAAGGTTCTAGTTTCTTGCTAAGGTTCAACTCAAATCGTTGAGGCACATAATTGGCAAAATAGGAAAATACACAACATTTCATAAAATATTTTAACAGTGAACAAACTCTCTTCCTATTTTTTTTTTTTGCCCTGTGAACATTTCCAATGGCACCGCATGGTGCAAGGAGAAAGGTGATACCAGTCCTGTCTCTTCCACGTAGGCACGTTCCAGCAGACTGCGAAGCAGGAAGTGATCCCTCCTCTGCGGGCCGGCCAGCTAGGGCTTCTCTTTCAGCTTCAGGTCAATACTGGGTTGGCGCGAGCAGGGCGGGGTGGGGAGAGAGAACACAGCAAATGAGGAACATTCAATGATAGTTCACGTGTCACTCATTGGCATCTTTCTTTCAATAACTTAAACCACTTAAGGTTTTATGCTAGAAAACTATCTACCAGTTGTTAAGTTTTTCTATAAAGTATTGACTCTGGGGCCTGAAGCAATGGTTAAGATGGCACAGTGGACTCCCACTGCTTCACTTGGCACAGTGGTTAAGATTACTGGCTGCTTGCTCTTTCAGAGGACCTGGGCTTGATTCCCAGAACCCACATGGCCATTCACAACCATTTGTAACTTGTGACTCCAGTCCCAGGGAATTTGGTGCCCTCTTCTAGCCTCTATGGACACCACACATGCATACAGCACACAGACAAAACACACATGCACATGTAAGTAAGTAAATAAATATTAAAAAAAATATTGACTGTTTCTTTTTAAAAACCTGCTTCTGAAAGCATTTTCCACCTTTCCAAAAGGACCCAGAAAGGTTCATGGTGAGCCTCAAACCCGAAGTCAAATCAGATAAAGACCTATTCTTAGTGGATCCCTTTTCTTTCTTGTGATAGTTTTTGTGTTCACTTGCCTGGAGAGACAGTACAGCACATTTCTCTTTCTCTGTGTGTGTGTGAGAGAGAGGGGGGGAGGGAGGAGAAAGAGAGAGAGAGGGAGGGAGAAAGAGAGAGAGAGGGAGGGAGAAAGAGAGAGGAGGAGGGAGGAAGAGAGAGGGGTAGAGAGAGAGAGAGAGAATATGTCTACAATGGGAGTCTGGACTGAGTGGTGAAGACCCATCTTGAATGAGAGTGGCATTGTCTACCAGACTGGGTGCTGGACAGACCGGAAAACTAAAGACGTCAGGCAGTGCTTGCCCTCTCCTCATGCTGTCCCTTCCTTTCTGGAAGGCTTTTCCCCTGTCGCTGCTTGTGGACCTCAAACTCTGCAATCTTTGACCTTTGAACACAGGCGCACACCATCAACCCTCTAGAGAGCCTTCATCCTTGAACTGTGGCTAAATACTGGTCTCTGGGGTGTCTAAGCGTAACTTGCTTTCCTGGCTCTCCAATACTCTTCTCCAATACGGAAAAAACATCCTGGGAGCTGCATGGGCCTCTCCTCTGCCTTTTAACGAACATCACACAACTGTCTCGTACATCCACCACACAGGAAGAGATCGAGAGCCAGTGTACAGCCAGAGATACTTTTATTCAGTCATGATAAAAAGAGGAACGAATCATTTGAAAGCAGCATGTTAGAAAGTCTGGATCTCTCTCTGCACCTCTGAGTTATCAGTCTGCCTGGGGTGGACTTTCCTGTGGCCCACGTGGCGAGCAAGTCCTTCCTAGCAGCTTTGCAGATAAAGCCACTTTAACCTAGACCACTGGTCTGTCACAGGGTACACTAGTGTGGTGTTTTGATTTTGAAGTTCCTTCAGTGACTTCAGCGCTTGGTGGCTGTACACACTTGACCACTTCACCTACACCCTCCCAGTTCCCATTTCTGGATTGTGTTTCATGGAGACAGATTGGCACAGTCTCTCACAACTAGGAAAGGAGTAGGTCTAACTCGGCAATAATCTCTGCTTAAGGAGTTTGAAGAGACCACAGTGACAAAAGTGATGAGGGGCCAGCTCAGAGGGGACCAGACACTGGTAACTTATTTGTTTCTTGTGCCTTCAAGCATCTGACTTGTTATCTGCAGGACTTTGCTTGGGCGGTGTCTTTGTTCAACTGCTGGGCCCCCATATCTGTTCCTAACAAACTTGTACAAAGCAGGTCATTTTTCTTTTTTAATTGTGTTTGCTTCTAAGATGAAAAATGTACTAAGAAGTCAGTGCTAGGTCTGAGCTGATAATTGGAGTTCCTATTCTTTCTCTCAGGGAGTTGGCTCAGTTTTCCCCTGAAAACACAAAAACCTTCACTAATCTCAAACTCCTAGAATATACATCTCCAACTCTTTCTTTCTTTCTTTCTCTCTCTCTCTCTCTCTTTCTTGTTCTGAGTCTTTTGTCAAACTTTCTGGGGTTTAAAACATTGCTTTAGTTTTCTGGTAATGGAATAGTTGAAAGACTAAAGCCTGTTTACCCAGTCCATACAAAGAGCAACTGTTGACAACTTCCTGACAAGTCTGCACAGGAAACCGGTCTACAGATTGCTTTCAGACAAGCGCTAGCTTGTGGGGTCAACAAAGCCACTGATAATGCTTCTAATTTATCCTCACCAAATAGAATCGTTGACCATTATCATTTAAAAAAATATAAACAGTCCTGCTATAACTTTGTGATAGGAATGAATAAAACCCAAACCTAAAGTAAGGGAGAAAAGCACTGAAAATAGTTTCCTAAGAAAGTGTCCATTTCAATAACGACATTGATGGCAACTTGGACCAGAATTTAATATAGATGGGTGATTTGTCCTGTCTGGGGAGATGAGCTTAGTTGCCCAGAACCAATTGGCACTGCATGAGAATGACTTATTGTTCAGTGGCAGGCTGCTCACTTCTTGCATGCATTAAATGAGATTCCTCACAAGGTATGTGGCAATCCTATTTAATGGTACTTAAAAATACTTGTGCTTAATGGAGGCATTAAGCACTGTGCAAGGAAGGCATAATGTTCCTTTTCTCTGTGCAGAATGGGAGGCCACTCTAGTACCCTTACATATCTCTTCATTCTTAGTCCAATGGAGCGCCTTGAAAGAGCTTGTGCCCAATTTGCACTTTATCCATTCATTACTAGCTACAGGTGTAAATTGCTTCCATGTAGTCTCCTCCAGAAGCAAAAGCTGAACAAAGCACATTCATTCTAACATTCATTCGGATATTAAAGCAGACAAGCAAACAAATGCAGGTCTGGAGGTCAGGGGAGAAAATTCTTGCCCACTCTTGTTCCCCATCTTGGATCTCATCGTCTGGGGCGATGGTATGCTTGGTGGAAGCTCAGGAAAGACAGGGATGAAGAAAAGGAAGACTTCTAGAGCATATGTTCTTCTAAGAATGGGAAATAACATCAACAGTTGGCAGCCCCTGCCCTCCCGGGGGGACACAGCCAGCCCTGGAAAGAGTGCAAACAGGAATAGATGTGCCACCCTCTACACCAACCCCATAGCCCTCCCACCAATGAGGAGCAGACAAACAAGGCAGACAGAGGAGTGGGTAAGCCCTAAGATGTAGCAGCAGTAGGCCAATGAGAGGCAGGCTGAACTATGGGTGCTGGTAAGTGTTCAAGGAGCATTGCTTTACAACAGGAGGAAGTGCCCTGTGTTTGAAAAATGAATTACAATAGACTTAGAGACTGAGACAGGTTTGCTTTGCAAAAGCAATTTGCTTGAAGTAATTGTGGTGTCACTTCAAAAATTAGGACAAGAGTGACCTTTAAGAAATAGCTATATGATTTGTAAGCTCCCCTTTCAACAGCTATCCTGCCCTTTGTTCCTTTTTTGAGGAGGGATGCAGGGTTTTGTCCCCAAACTTCCTTTAAGCTGAAAAGTCAACAAGGCAGCTTGCAGACGCTGCACTGTGCCTTTCCAACTTCCCTTTGGACCTGGAGGAGACAGTGATGTGGCAGATGTGTTGAAGCTGATCTTTGCTTCGCCTTTCTTGGTCCCTGGGAACAAAGCCAACCCAAAATTTTCTACTACTTAAGCCAGATTAGGAGATTCTTGGTGGATGTCAAATATTCTGAGATTATCTCGCTGACCACAGTTACATGAATCTGACACAGCCACCCCTACATGAGCAGTTTCTGTCCTCTGTTAAATGAGCCACAGCAGCATTCAGCACAGACCACCTCTGCCTGGAAAGCCGCGGGCTCTGATCTGCAAGCTCAAGATTCAAATCCCACCTTGGGCACCCCCCCCCTTTTTTTGTAATGGCTGCAAAACATTGGCTAGTCACAAGCTTTATCCATAGTTCCCTTTCTCTTTAAAATGCACTTCATAAGCTTACTCTAAGATGAATTTCAGGCGCTGTGTGTGAGCTTCTTGCAGAGTCTGGCATAGGCTAAGGACTCTACGCATGCCCAATTTCTATTTCTTACAGGACAGCAATATCTGACTATAAAATTCCAGAAGTCCCGGACAGGCTCAACTGCCTCTTGGAATTTGCAAAGCAAAGATATTTCTTCCCTATCCTCCAAAATATTAAATCCACATGGAAGACTGGGCTTTTCCTAAACACAATGGATGACGTAATTCCGAAAGCAGAGTTGTGTTCCTCTTGCCCCAGCGTTCCTATAACTGGCCCCCAAATGCATTTGCTCATTTTTGGAGCGGAAAGATGAACACCAGGCAAAGCATTCGGTTGTCCTTTGTGGCAAACACTAAGCCCACAGTAGCTAGCAAATGCCTCTGTAATTAGCCATTTCAGAAACAGCGCCCACGAAAGCTGAACATCTCAACGGGTTTACCCAATCCTGGATACATTAGTTTCACTTTGAGCGCTGCCATGCAACACTGCATGTCACCATATAGCTGTGATTGATGGCGGGTTCTTACTCCTTCTCCATCGAAGTCATTTCCGGATCATTGTAAAGGCAGCTAGTTCTGAGTGAAGGGAAAACAAGCAAACGGGAAGCAGTCAACATTTTCTTGCTGGGACATTTGAAACTGTTTAATGTGGTACCACTTACTACTCCTGTGCCCCCAAACCTATACCAGAACAAACGATGCTATTAACTTTTAGCATCGGGACTGACATATAGTCATTAATCAAGGTATAGAAAGAGAAAACGGTAATAATAGTAACAAAACTTCAAACACCTCCAGCGGTTATCTGCCCAAGCCACTTTTTCTACCTTTTCAAATCTGTTTCTTATGCAGTGAGCATAAATATGGAAAAAGAATTTATGTACCTCAAATAATAAAAAAATATTTTATACACAAAGGCAAACTTTTTAAACAGCCGAATTTTGTTTTGACAAAAGGCAGCCAGCCTTCGGGCTTCCCAAGAGTGAGGAATTCCCAAGGCCTGGAAAGAAAAGAGCCTGGGCCAGCTCTGCTTGATGTCACAGCAGAGGGGCAGGACACTTGCCACTCCCCGGCTGAGCAGTGCTCAGGTGACTTTCATGAATTCTAACACCCCCAAAGAAGGACAGGTCCAGGAAGAAAAGTGTAGCCATATAAGAGAATGAAATCAAAGTTTTCAATGCTGTGTATGTCTTTGTGTAACTTAGCTGTTCATGATGTCCATATCAGTGTGATAACTATGCTAACAGATTTCAGCTTCCCCTTATATCAATTCCTAATGCTTAGTACACTGCAGCTTTTTTTACTTTTTCCCCCTCCTCTGGTAATTTTTTTTCTAACGGGAAAAATGATTTAAAAGATTCTATGATCCTTTTAACTTACTTTTAAAAATGTGTACAAGTGTCTTGCTTGCATGTATGTATGTGCACCGCATGTGAGCCTGGTGCTTGCAGAGGTCAGAAGAAGTTGGATGCTTTAGAATTGGATCTACAGTGAGCTGCCATATAGGTTTTGGGCACATAAATCAGGTCCACACGAAGAGCAGCAAATGCTCTTAACTGCTGAGCCACCACTCCAGTCTAACGGATCCTTTTTAAACACACGGGTTCCTTTTCCATTGAGAGTAATTGGACAAGCTAATTTATCCATTTGATGAGGAACTGTGGCTAGTTCAGTATTTTCCTGAAAATCTCAGGAGGCTGTTTTCCTCGCTAGGCATGGCCTTGCTCCCTCTCTTTTCCCACCCTGAAGTGGTCCGGTAATTTTATGGAGAAAGTTTGGTGACTCTAGGAGCAAGGACAGTGAAGTAAGCACTGACAGTGAGTTAGCAAAGGCCAGCAAAGCTGGAACTGAATCAAGAAAGGGCAAGCTTCCGGGCTCAGTCTTTCCGCTTTTCAACTGGGTGATCTCTCCAAAGGAAACAACCGTCTGCAGACATTTCCACCACCGGGAAGGCATTGGATGGATTCGTCCTCATTCGTGAACGAAGAATGGGTCTGTGTGGTTTGGGTACAGTACAGACCCTTCCACAGTGTTTTCTACCCTTGTGTAGGTCTAAGGCTCAAAAGAAAGCTGTCAGGCTGAGCCATCTGAGGGCACTCGGGTTGGACCATATGTGGTTTCAGTATCCATGTGGCAACTGGAACAAGGGGAGCAGTGACTACCACAGGTGTGCCGCTTAAATCCTCTTCAAGTGCGTGGGAACTCTACGGGTTCCCTCACTAATTCCTTCATCAAACGACATCATCTGACATGTGCTCATTTTATGTTTCCCTGACAGGATACCTTTGCCTTTTTCAGTATCATGCTTCACAAGATTGAGCCATGACCACCCCAATCAAAATAGCTCGGAAACTATGGGTTAAGTGATAATTCTTAAAAACTAAACCAAGCGTTTGTTTATTTTTACTATTATTTTATGCGCATGGATGTTTTGTTTGCATTTGTCTGTGCACTGTGTGTATGAAGGGCCTTCAGAAACGAGAAGAGAGTTTGGGATCCCTTAGACCTGGAGTTACAGATGGTTGGAAGCCATCCTGTGGGGATAGAACCCTGGTCCTCTAGAAAAACAACCAGTGATCATAATGGTTGGACCATCTCTCTAGCCCCAGAGTGTTAATTAAATCTTGGGTGGCCATGAAACTAATCCTACAAAAATCTTTCCAATTTCTATTTGCTACTGTTTCTCGTAATACAAAGTGGTCTGGTTCTGCTGCCTCAATATGTATCTAAGGGTCATTCAGATGCAACACTCTATGCGGCAATGTCTGTGATGTGTTTTCTGGTGATATCTAGAACTTCAGATACATTAAAAAATAAATTAAACAGTGACAGATGCTTTCCTTAAGATAACCAAGATGGGGGGGGTATAGGTTATAATAAAAACATCAGTGATTACATTGGTCATAGGAGGAGTGGAACGTTCAAGGTGCAGCATTATTATCAGGGGACAGGAAGAAAACAGCAGCCATGCCGATTTCCCCAATCATTCCCGAACTGCAAGCCAACATCACACCAGCCGCAAAACCCAAACCACATCTTACTTAGCTGTTTCTGATGCTTCCCTCAGTTCTTCATCCAGTCTGCACGAGCAAAAATTATCGTTGGAGAAAACAAACAAACAAACAAAAAAGCAAGCAGAGCGTGAGCATCTCCCGCAAAGCGGAGCCAAATGTAAGTGGTGCGTATTTGCTTTATTCCCCCGAAGCTGTCTCCAGGCACACCAAGACACGCTCGGCTAAACATGGTGCCCTTCCTTCCTGCTGGGCAGTCCTGTTTGTTCACTCTGCAAATCCCTTCCTAAAGGTGATGGAAATGTTGCAAGGGAATGAGAAACATGCTGGCTGAATGAAGCTCAGAACATCCATATCATGTTGGGTATGGTTAAAGTTAGCTCACAGCCTGGGCCAAGTCAGGGGTGGATCTGGTTTAGTAGGTTTCAGTAGCATCAGGGTGACCTCAACAGCTTTATACACAGGACAAAGACTTGGACAAGAATTCAAAGACTTCCTCAGGCAGCATGTTGAGGTCACCCACACATACAGCCCTGGAGCGCACACACAGGGAGTCCAGCGTGAATACAGATCTCGAGACTTTTACCTCACATTTCTCTTAAAAGACTTTTCTTCATCGTACCTTATAAGATAAGAAACAGACGCCATGAGGATAGTGAGGAATGGGAGGAAAATGAGAGGTAGATGCTTTAAACCAGTGGTTCTCACTTTTCCTAATGCTGCGACCCCTTAATACAGTTCCTCATGGTGTGGTAACCCCAACCACAAAATTATGTCATTACGTCATAGCTGCAATTTTGCTACTGTTAGGAATTGTAATGTAAATATCTGATACACAGAATATCTGATATGCCACACCTAGTGGCGTTGCCACCCATAGGTTGAGAACCACTGCTTCAAACGGTAAGCACACGAGAGAAAAATGCTTACCCAGACAACACGACTGGCTTTGGAAAGAAAACTTATTTGTAACAGGCACAATTAACCGTTTACAATTTACAAATATGTTGTCAACCCTCATTATATGTAGATTCCATATCTGCAAATCTGCCTGTTCATGAAGACATCTGAAATCTCCAGAGTCAATGTGCAGTGTTGTTTTTTTTTTTTTTTTTTTGTTGTTGTTCACTTGTGGACACAAAAAAGTGACAAAATTTCAAGTTGCCCCCTGTGAACACGGGCAGCAGAAGTTGAGCAGGATGAGGCTGTGCCTTCCTGTCTCATAGTTTCTCTGTTAAATGTTTTCCTCATTTTTGTTCTTTTGGCTGGTGACCGTGCTATTTAAAATAGCAGTCAAGCGTGTTACCAAACATTACCTACTGTTGGAAGGAACGAGACAGTCAATGTACCTCACAGAGAATGTGTGGGTCCCAGAACATCGTTTTAGGTACACATTGTCGTGCTGGGGCCTTGAGTGCAAGGTTTTGTTTGTTTGCTTGTTTGTTTGAAAGAGAGTCTTGCTGTGTAGCCCAGGGTTGCCTCAGACTCTGGGTCATTCATTGTGTTTCAGTCTTTGAGTGTCGTGATCACACACAGTTGCTGCCATAGGTAACGGAGCACAATGATAGTGAGTCAACAGTAGGTGTGTACACTATGAAGCTTTCTCAGACACAGACACACATGAGCCAAGGCTATACTGATGGCTACAAAAAACAAACCAAGGTTATATACTGACGGTGATGAAAAACCAAGGCTACGTACTGGTGGGTGATGAAAACGTTGCAACCAGAAGCAGACAGGATCCCAGCCCTGTATTTCCCCCAGGAATAATAGCTCAGAGTCCACTGAGTGTCTACCATGACTTTATTGAACACAACTGTTCCTAGCTAATGAGAACCAACTGTAATTAATGAATATAAACTACATTTCAGCCTGTGGATGCCAGGCTCCACTTGGCTGAATCTGTTCTTGGGATTGTTTGGGATTGAATGCTTTGAATGTTATTCAGTGAAAAATAAAAAAATAGCTCTGGCCGCATCAATGTGAAAATTGCACAATGTGGAAATGAAGCAATGAGTACTGGTAAAAGAAATAGCAGAAAAGATGCCCTGAGCTGTATCATGACAGGAGGAAACACAGATGGGGTAGGGTGGGGAGGTCCCACAGAAAATGAATCTTTCTAAAGGGAACTTATCCTCTTGAAGCATTTTTTTTCCAAAATGTGGCCCTTGAGAATAGATGGAAAGTGCCTGGCCATGCCTAGCTTCCCAGTTGACACTCCACCCCCAAGTACAGTAATTTTCCAAAGCGATGCAATCATCATCACTAGCACTGCAGACTTCCAGCTCTGCTTCCCTGCTCGCCGCTTTCATTCCGTCCTTGGGCCATCCATGCTCTGAGAACTACTTCCCCATCTCACGGTTGTGAGCACTAAACCTCTGAGGATTTCCACAGGCTGCCTGAAGTCTCAGAGGCATTGAGAAGTGGGAGGGGAGGGAAGGTTCGCATCCAATTGCCTCCAAGGCCTCTTTTCATTCCATTGTCTCTGCCAGGTCAAGGCAGGCCTTGCTGTTTTTCTGGGAAATGGCCAGTGCTCACTCCCTTAAGAAGAGAGAGTGTCCTTGTCATCTTTTGCAAAGGTATAGCAGTACACGGGGTGACTGACAGACAATGAGAAGGGGAGATAGAAGCTCGTCAGGATGTTTTAGGGGCAGGCTCCTCAAAAAGGAGCAGTTCTGATTTTTGTTCTTGGACAGAAGCCAGAAATGTCAGTAGTTCTGTCCTGGCTGGAGGCTAGAAATGCAAGTATGTTTGGGGCTTATTGTCTTGGTCTGGTACCTTACTATCTTTTTTCTTTTACACAGCAAGGAATACTGCTGTCTGGAAGCTGTGACAAAAACTGGAGCCCACGAATACCTGGTGGAAAGGACAAGTGGGTTGACACCCCCCTCCCCCTGTGCCAAATCCCATGCCTCAATCTAAAAAAAGCCTTCTTAAATGCTAGATAGGGACATCTGATGGTGACCTTTCCTTGGGACCTACTCTTAATACATAAGCATTTTGCTGTGTCTCATCTATAAACTCTCATATGAACTTATAATAAACTCCTTCCCAAAACTCACCTTCCCCATTGTCTGTGAAATTCATTCTTTGAGTCTGTGAGACAATGAACCCAGAAGCCACTGGCCTGGGCTGACTTTTGGTGCCTGTTTATTTTCCAGGACCCTAGACACTGTCCCACCAGCCACAGCTTGCCTGAGACTTCTCTTGCCCCAAGAACCCCTGCTTACTCCATATCACTATTATTTTCATAAGGAGAGTGTGCTTGGGAGGCAGGGTGCAGCTTATAGCGCGCAGGTCAGAGCTGGAGGTGGCACTGGTCCTGGGAAATCTGCGACCCTCCCAAGGACTGAAGCCCTGGTTAGGATCTTATAAATACTGCTTGGTTCAGCTGAGCCATCTGACTGCAGTGAGTCTATCGGTACACTGTGTTAAAAAGCCTGACTTGGCTGATGGAGGAAAATCAAGTGCTACTTATTAGCTATTGGATAAAGATTCTACTAGAAAAGCATGTGGACATTTGGTGACAGGCTAACCTGGATTTGAACTCTAGTCCCATCCCTGCCTGGTTCCTGCTCCTACTTCCCTAAGTAACTTCTTACTAACTTATCTCCCTGGCATCTGTAAAATGGGGGTTAAGATGTGCTATACAAACACAGCTCCACAGTAAACAGCAATAGTAAACAAGAAGATCCCAACTTCTATGTGTGTGCTACTGAAACACTTTAGATGCCCTCATTGGAGGACTATTTTGCTATCTGTTTTCTGGAGGGAGATATACAACACTTGTCTTTTTCCTTAGAGTTCATGATCAAGTTCCTTTCAAGTCTAATGAAACAAACAGACAATCAAACAAGCAAACAAACAGTTAATCAGCTGTACCAAGAGTCAAAAAACCAGGATGCACAGAGGATTAATAATTTGTCGCAGTGATCGACTAGATGGGAATATCCATTCTCTAACACCTGTCTCCAAATTCCAGTTCCAAATACGGTGAGTTAACTTTTGTTTTTGTTTTGTTTTTTTGAGACAGGGTTTCTCTGTGTAGTTTTGGAGCCTGTCCTGGCATTAGCTCAGTAGACCAGACTGGCCTTGAACTCACAGGGAGATCTGCCTGCATCTGCCTCTCTTTCAGGCAATCTTGACACCCACACAGTACATGCGTTTTTCACCCACAGGGTGCCTCCTTGCCTGGTCCTAGGCAAGGAGATTATTCCTCGCCACCCACCCACTCATCAAAAGAGGCTCTCTATCTAATCTCCCGTCCAAAGGCAATCATGAGGACAAGGGGAGGGTTTTTTGAAGATAATCATCGTTTCTTTTTATCTATTTTCTGGGGTCATATAGACAAATTACTTATGAAGAAAGAAGTCCAAATTATGGGACAACATTAATGTAAAGCAGAGGATCACAAGTGTAAATAGTCCAGTTAATATTACATGCCTGCTGTCTCCAGAGTGGAAATACATTTCAAGGTGAAAATGTCAATCAATAGTTAATCTCGGTTCAGAAAACATGATCAAAATATATTACATGAAATAAAAAATTTCTAAAGTCAGTAACTAATCATTAAAAGTTGTGTGAAACTAAGCATCACACTGCCTGAAAGAGGATCTGAGAGAATAGGCTATAGCAAAAGCTTTAGACAATACTTCCTTTAAAGTAAGATGCCATTTTTCATTATTCTAGATGTGACTGTCTTCCCAGCCCCCACCTTCCCTCTCTGACGACTTACTTGATGATGCTCTCTGGGATGTGGATGCAGTCCATGGGGATCAGCCCACTGAGCTCAGATAAACTACTAACATATTTAATTTTACTGCTGAATTTTGAGCTGAAAGAAAAAAAGGAGAAGAACCTTTACATCAGTTGTTACATTTCCATCACAAAGCCATGATCTCGTCCTGAAAACCTTCTTGGGATTCTTTTCTACATTATTGGCAATAGGGCTCTCACACATGCTAAGCATTCACTCTGCCACTGACCTATACTATACCCACATCCTGAAATCTTGAGATGCTCAAGCTGGACTCAGCAAGCTTGCTGAGCAGAAAGGATAACACTGTCTCAGCCACGATTATGGACCAGACACTGTTTTATTACCATTTTTTAATATTTTTTGAGAGGTTCATACATGAGCCCTGCATCTCTATCATGCCTGTCTCTCCTTCTCCATTTTTAATTCTTCCCTCCCTACCCCAAAGTCAAGGTCTTTTCTTTATTATTGTTATATACCATACAGAATACATAGCTATATATATATACATATATATATATACACACACACACATGTATGTATGTCAATTAGAAATAGTAGAAACAGCAGGAATCGCCATTACTATTTTTTAATTGACGAAGGATTATATATATATTTCTTGTATACAAGCAGGTACTCTGAAGTACCAAGTGCTTTGTGGAGTAGCTAATCTGTGCTAGGTAAAACATACCACTTCATATACTCACTTGGTTTTGTTTTGTAGTGAAAATGTTTAGAAGCACCCTTCTTAGAACTTTGAAAATATAAAGCAGTTTTTATCAATGCTAACCATCACGTATAAGAGCTTTCTCTAACTTTCTTATTTTCTGTCTGTATTGTGCACTTTTGGAGCATCTTACGACACTGGCCCCTTGAAGTTACCAGTCTCCTTTCTACTTCTGTAAGTTCCATGCTCTCAGGTTCTACAGACAGCTCCCCCTCACCATCCGTGGGGGACTGGTTCTGGGAACCACCGCCCACCCCCAGATGCCTCAGAGCCTATATGCAATGCCAAGACCATGCAGCCAGTTGTTTGCTTGTTTAGGGGGGACAAGGTAGTAAAAAAAAAACAGAAGAAAAAGTGTGTGTATTTCCAGAGATTTTCACCTGTTTAATGTTTTCTATCAGTGGTTGGCTGAATCTGTACCTGCAGGCTCCATAGACTCAGAGGGCAAAATGAGAAACGCAGAGTACCCAAAACATGTGAATAGTATACAGATCCTTATTTCAAATGGAGAATCGATAACAGGGCAGGAGCCTGGCTGTATTACGCAGTCGTGTTTACTTTTCTGAAAGAATTATCCCCTTTCCCACAAATACAGAACTATCTCTAGCAGATGTTCAGTCTTCTCGGGGGTCCCGTGCCAGGGTTTATGACACAGAGAGCTGAGCTTGGACAAAGTACCTCCCGGGAAAACAGAAGCACCTCTCTCCAGATGGGCTCTGCCCTACCCCGACACATTTGGATCACACTGGATGTGAGTTTTGAATAATCTTAGTAACTTTTTGTTCATTTTTGTTTATATTTATTAAAAATTTTTCCATACACTGTATTTTCATCATGCTTGCTCCTCCTTCAACTCCTCACATATCCTCCCCATCCACCTGCCCATCTAACATCATGCCTCTCTCTCTTTCTCTCTCCCTTTTTCAAAACAAAACAAAAAAAAATCCATTGGCTTTTGTTTTGGTTGTGTTTTCATTGCCTCTTGTTTACTCTGAGAATCAAGCACCTGCTGCTGCTTTTGTGTTTCTTACATGGTCCCCAAATGAGTAACCCAGCCCACGTTGTGTACTTTGTCTGTGTCTGGTTGGTCCTGTGGACTGGGGCATAAGTATGAGACTCAGCGAGCATCCATCTTTCTGGACTTGGCTCCAGCAGGTGGCTTGAAGCAGCTCCTTCTGAGATGGACTGAGGGAGGAATCCCCAGTGACCCTTGGACCCTAGACACAGCTCATTGTTTAGAGAATTCCTATGTGCATCTGTTGCCAACTCTCATGTCTCTCTGATTTGTCTCCATTATTCGTAACTCTTTGCTCACCTTCATCCTGACTGGTCACCAGCAGTGCCAAAATGCCAACTATTTGGAAAAGTTTGAATAGGAAGCATTTTTTTTCCTACTCCAAAGAGCCGTTTGGAACACACTGATATCTAATTCCAGGAATGTCTTTCCTTAACAGAAATGTCTGGTGGAAAACAGCTCACACGTGGTTGCACAATGAGATGGTCAACAAGGGAACCACAGTCTCAAAGCAGAGTTGTACTCTGCCCACTTGAGATGGAATAGGCTGAGGTCATTCTCATGGAACAGTGACCTTTCTACTTGTTCCTACGTCCTGCCCATCTCTCTCCAGGTTTTATCTTTTATATGGAATATGTGGTTTGAATGAGAAATGTCCCCTATAGTTTTGGGCATTTGACCACTTGGTCCCCAGTTGGTAGCATTGAGGGGGTTAGGGTGGTGGAGACTTGCAGGAGGAAGCACGGTACTGAGGACAGGTTTTGAGATTCAAAGCCTCTAGTTACTTCTAGTTAGCTCTTTCTGTTTTCCGTTTGTGGTTCAAGGTGTGCACTCTCAGCATCCCGTTCCTGTCGCTGTGCCTGCTGCTTGCTGCCGTGCCTCTGTGCTGCAGTCATGCACTCTTATCCCTCTAGAAATGCCAGCCAAACTAAATTCTCTTTTCCTTAAGTTGTCTTTGGTCACTGTGATTTCTCATAGCAACAGAAAAATAACTAAAACATGGAGTTACACTTAAGAAATGTTTTGAGCATTTAGTGTGTGTGTGTTTGTGTGTGTCTGGCTAGCTCACTGGCTCTCTGTCTGTGTCTGAGTGTGTATAGTGTATGTGCCATGTGTGCATTTGTAGAGGGCTGAAGTTGACATCAGTGTCTTCCTCCACCTGAACCTGGAGCTCACTGATTAGCTAGACTGCCCAACCAGCGTTCCCCTCTCCTTTCCCCTGGGATCCTCCTGTCTCTCTCTCCTAGCACTGAAGTTACAGGCATGTTCTGCTATACCCTGCTTTTTACTTGGGTGCTGGGGTTTGACACTCAACTCCCTCAAGAATCTCCCCATAGAGATGGCCTCTGGAGCTGTGTTCAGAGCCTGGGACACCTGAAAGCAAGTCACGGCGAGAGAAGGGCTTACCTCTCTCCTCCTGCACACGGTATGATCTGAACGCTCACGCTGCCTCTGTTCTCTTGTAGAAATAACGAGAGCTCTACGGGCTCTGCTCCACCTACTCAGCTGCAGTGAAAGTGCTGGGCTACAAAAAATTCACGTGCGTTTTATGAGGCTCTCTCTTGCCCCATGGTATAAAGATCTAAGGACTGAATACTCTGGGAGCTGCCTTGGCAGGTTACAGACAGCCTCTTTGGAAATGTAGGCAGCACCAAGAAATGGGTGTAAGGGGAGAAAGAGATAAGACCCGACCACTAGTTTGAGTACAGGTCCCTCAGAAACTTGATATATTTTGATTTGCTGTTTCCTTGATGCAACTAGAGTTGAATTTCCGTCACTTAAAACCAAAGAACAGGGCCCTGTTTATTCAGGTGCCCTATTCCAGGCCACTAGCTCATAGTTCATAACACTCAAAAGGCAGTTCATTAAATTTCTCATGCTTTAGTCAATAGTGAATTTTTGCCAGCAGAACCATGCTGCTCAATTGTTAGAAGTCAGGAATGAGAATATCATAAATATCATAAAATTTAATATTCTAATCATTGTTATAAATACCACTCCCTCTAAAAAATCTGGAAGATACAGGAAAAAATCTGTTACACACACACACACATATACATACATACATATATAGTGTCTCTCTCTATATATAAATACATATATATCTTATATTTATTTTCTCTAGAATATTGTAGTTTTAATGAGAAATTTATTAATTTTTTTTGGTTATTTCGAGACAGGGTTTCTCTGTAGCTTTGGAGCCTGTCCTGGAACTAGCTCTTGTAGACCAGGCTGGCCTCAAACTCACAAAGATCTGCCTGTCTCTGCCTCCCGAGTGCTGGGATTAAAGGCGTGTGCTACTGCCACCGGGCTAAGAAATTCATTAATAACTTTGAGCCAGGAAAATGAATTTATCTATCTTGATGGTTATGTGAGACTTTATTCTATTTATAAATTTTTCTGGAAAATAAATATTGTTCCAGTCACTTAACTATTTGAAGTTTCCTGTATTATGAACCATATTTTGCTTTCTTCACAGCTCCAAACATAGTCATAGAGCACCTAAGTCCCATGCTGAGCAGTCACCGGATAGAAACAGTGAATCCTGACACTCGAGCCCAAGATGACTCCCCAAACTGCTCCTCAGAATCATCACTCAGTTTTGCTGTCTGCACGGTTCTTACCCAGAAGAAACAACACACGTAAGGCCTGTGCCTTTCCTACCCTTTATTGTCTCACGTCACTCATGTCACCCAAATGTTTTATTTCTTACAAAATAACTTATCTCCTCACAAGTACTGGCTAATCCTTCATCCATGTGGCACAGGACTCTCACCGCTTCATATTCCACACTTACAGGAAGCAAGTTAGAGGCCAGGTTTTGCAACGGTTGTGTAAAATACTTATATGACTTAATTATCACTTTTTTTTAATTTTAAGAATTTGCAGGGCTGGAGAGATGGCTCAGAGGTTAAGAGCACTGGCTGCTCTTCCAGAGGTCCTGCGTTCAATTCCCAGCAACCACATGGTGGCTCACAACCATCTGTAATGAGATCTGGTGTTCTTTTCTGGCCTGCAGGCATGCCGATGGCCTGAAATATGTCATCCTCCTGCCTTAGCCTCCTGAGCGCTGAGATCACAGGTGTGTGCCATTACATCTGGCCCTTTACATGAGCGCTTCGGGTGCATAGTTCAAAGTATTTTTCCAGGAAGCCAGAAGTCAG
Source organism: Ondatra zibethicus (assembly GCA_004026605.1). Classification (NCBI taxonomy): domain Eukaryota; kingdom Metazoa; phylum Chordata; class Mammalia; order Rodentia; family Cricetidae; genus Ondatra; species Ondatra zibethicus. The sequence continues at coordinate 21,776 of PVIU01018932.1, forward strand.
TTAAGTTTTCCTGGATTCTCCTAGCTTACAAATCCTCATCACAGGAAAGTTCACATACTCTGAAAAGACGTTATCATACAGTCTTCTTGTGACCGGCACAGTTATACCTTATAAAAGGTCGCGTCACTGCAAGGATCGTTCTGATGAACCAAGACGGGTGGACAATGATGAATGACTTCAAATTCTTGCGTAACCTGTCTTGACAAAAGAAACAATTCTATAGTACTTTAAACTTACTTTCTGTTGGAAACAGAAAATAGATCCCCAAATGAGACTCCATGAAGTTCCCGGGAGTAGTTCCAGGAAAGTTACAATTTCTTATAGATGTAGAGAATGCCCAGGGTTAATTATTAAAATGCCTTTTATTTTCCCCCTCTCACTCTTCCCCACTGTGTGTGTGTATGTGCATGTTTATTCGCATGGGTATATGTGTAAGTGTGTGTAGACTCCTGTAGAGAATACGGGTCCCATGTGTCTCTCACTGAGACCCCAGGCTTGCTGATCAGACTCTGCAGGCTGCCAGTGAGCTCCAGGAGTCTGCTTACAAGCAGGCACCACCGCACTTATGGGAATTGAACTCAGGTCCTTGTACTTGCCTGGCAAGCATTTCACGTGCTGGACTATCTCCTTAGCTTCCTGAAATACTTTCTGAGACAAAGCTTGACACCTACATCTCATATTCACACAGGCACCAATGCAAATGTGATTCTTCTACAGTATACAAACTTACAATAACTGGCATATTTTCGCTTGAGAAGAATATGCCTTCAATAACAACTTAGACTATTCATTGTTTGTTTATTGTCTTTTGTTTTTGAGATAGGGCCTTGTGTAGCTCAGGCTGGCCTCAAACTCACTGTGTAGCTAAGGATTACTTCTAACTTGATCCTCCTGCCTTTACCCCCTGAATACAGGGATTATAGGTGAGTATGCAGGTAACGGAACACAGAGCCTCATGCGCCTTAGGTAAGCAAGCTACATCCTCTATCCCTTCACAATTTATTTGGCCTGACTAAGCCTTATATATAAAGGAAATTTATCATTTTAATAATTCTTGGTTTTCAGGCACATTTTTCAGTATTAACAATGCTACTTCATTATGTTGGATCATATAACAGATTTTAATTAAATGTAACAATCACTCTCATGGCATTATGAAAGAAGCCTCATCTAAGGGGGTGTAATACATACTAGATACCATAAATTATTAATTTTACTATTTTAATTTTCATATGTATGACAATGACGTTTGTCTGAGCAGAGAGATAAGGATTTTGAAGAAGGGGCACACAAAGGCAATGCTGGCTTAGCAGACACCTTAAACTGACGCAAACACTGAAGTAAGAATACAACGATTTGTAAACCATCAGAACCCTAGTGCAGTGGTTCTCAGCCTTCCTAATGCTGTGACTCCCAACAATACAGTCCCTCATATTGTGGTGATCCCCGACCACAGTAATTTTTGTTGCTACTTCATAACACTAATTTTAGAGAGGAGCAGTGTCCCAGCCCTAAGATCAGCAGAAATATGTGTCTGCTGATGGTTGCAACCCCAGGATGAGAGCTGCTGCCCCAACACATAAAACAGTAGCTAGGTCACATGACACCGCTGAAGACTCATCAGAACCTAGGTTTGTCCATTCAAGTTGCACGCCTGCAGTCTAGGGTGTACTAGATCTGCCAGATTCAGGATTACAGTTTGTAAAATCTAGGGAGGGTTTGCTTTGCTTAGCTTTAGGCATCATGTGATACTTTCCATAATATTAATATACAACTTACCACTTCATGTGTGAGTAACCTGCTCTCTCTAAGACACGACTGTATTATATAGAGTAGAAGAATATTAGATGTGAGAGCCAGTAAGGAGTCAAAACAGTGATTAAATGGTGGCGCCCACGTACCGTCTGTCAATCATCTGGTAACATTTCTTCATCCAGCCTAGCCCTGGCATCTTCCGCCTGGGGGTCGCACCATTCAAGTACACAATCATGTAGTCTTCAGCTACCATCAGCTCTAAGGTACTTATTACATATCTGATCACAGCAAGGAAGAGAAACATTTTCAGTTCCCACATGAAAGATTTCATTCTACTGACACCATAATTAAGTGACATCAAAATTATAGAGTGGATGACATTGAAGGGGAGGGGTGCGTGTTATCTCTTTCTCTTGAGAACAATGCGTCAGCATTGCCCTTTTATGTGTATGTGTGCAGCCACCCTAGAAAAATACATGGCTTTAAAAGGTGACATAAAAAATGTCAGCAATGTTATCAAACATTAAGGACAACTCAGATTAAAGGAGGGCAAAGGTCAGTGAGGGCAGTTTTCCGTCACTGAGAACATGCTATCAGAGACGAAAACAATCCTTTGCCCAAAGGAAACGTTAGAAAAGTTTTAACTGTAGTCGGGACACCACTCATTTTCTTCTCCCACTATTCTATAGACAAGTTCCCTAGAACAAGGCTCCTTGACGAAAATACTACTGGCTTCTTGCTGAAGGCTTAGCCTGGGCTATGCCATATGTATATGTATGTATGTATGTATGTATATATATATATGCAGTTAAAGACCCTTTATCAGCTATCACATGCCCACGGATGCCAACCCAATCACCACTCACAGGAAAAGGTTTTCCATGACATAGTGGTAATCCGCCCGGCTGCTGTCTGGCAGAAAACAGGCAGCAAACACAATGATGGCATTCAGACCGTCCCCATAGTATCCTGGGGACAAATAAAAAGATATGTGTAACTGAATGAAATCCCAAAACAAGGTCATATTGCTTCTACAAAGAGAAATCTGACGTCTTGTCCACTGTGTGCATGCATATAAACGAGATATATCATGAAATGAGTACTCATACTGAGGGATGTTCTGTACATATATATACACATGTACTTATCTTTTAGTGGTTAACATGTTTATATAGTGTTGTATATATAAGACAACACATTGACTCATAAGTCTCTAACTTAAACAATACTAATTTACAAAAACCTAACTTACATAAAATTTCATTCTGATGGCGGAGACAGAGGTTCTATTAGACCCACATTGGTTCTTTTAGTTTAAGATTTAGTTGACTCTGACAATTTAGTCAGTGAATTGCAATTCAGTCCCAGACCTGCACACTCCAATAACCAGGACCTAGTAGGAGGCATGCAAGATACCTTTATTTTGATTTCCAGGCCTAGTCATTTGACTGTAGTGATCCTGGATTCTCTGGCTATAACAGGAAGTTCAGGAACACATGGTAACTTCCAGCCAGGCCCAGAATGGCAGCACAGAATTCCCAGCCTCACATCTTAGAGAAATCAGTGAGCTGAAAAAGGGGCTACCTAAATTCTGTTGGGCCCTATGACAATATGTGCGTTTGGGCAAACTTGAGAATCATTCCTGGATGAGGTGGGTGGGAGGCGGAAGGCGCTGTTTGCAGGTGGAGCTGAGAAAAGTAGGATCTGGGAAATGCAAGTCAACTGCACCGCTCAGACTCTGAAAGTCGGGGAGCATGAAGAAAGACACATCTCAAGACATCATCCCCAGCTTTTGAAATAACTGACGTAATTTTAGCATTGTCCCATCTTTTCCCCACAAGCATTCTGTTTCCTCAGAGCGTAGCTCTGAAACTGATGGCAGGCTCTGGTTGACGACCTGAGGGTGAACGAGCGTGGGTAAAATATCTCTCTGATACTTAAAGAGGAAGACGATGCCCCGGATTGCCACTGGGGATTGAACTCAGGGCCTCACATATATAAACTCAGTCTCTAGCACTGAGGTACCTTCAGCCTTGATCGGTTTGAAATAGGCCCATTTGTTATATTAGGAACTGAGGCTTGAGTCTTAAGCGTGCTACCAACCACCCCACTACTGAGCTACCTCTCCAGCCCTCAATCATCTTTATGCAAGCGCTTGCTAAACAGTCAGGCTCACCTTGAACTCACTCTGAAGCTTAAGCGGACCTTTAAACTTGCAATCCTTATGCTTCAGTTTCATACCATGGGATCCTACTTAAACTTACTTTTCTAATTTATTTATGAATTTATAAATTTACTTAGTGCTTGAACGTGTGATGTATGCACAAGCATGTTTCCTGGCACACCTTATGGAGGCCAGAGGACAACTTTTGGAAGTCAGTTCTCTCCTTCAACCGTAGGGGTTCTGGACATGAGACACATGTCAGCAGGCAGCTGAGCCACCTCACCAGCCCATTAACTATCCGCAATCTACATACCTGTCGTTTACATTGTATTGTTCCGAGTTTACAGTCATTATATAGTGATGCCCGTGGAGCTCTGGGCAGGGCATCATGGTAACTTCTGGCTAGGCCCTAGTGGTCCTAACCCTGATCTCAGTCTCCCAGAATTCAGAGTGTTTCATTTTCCTTTCAGAGCTATGAGTATGGCTTTGGCAGTGACACCGCAGGAAAATGTTGGTGGTAGATTTGGCTGGCTCCCCCTTGAGGAACAGTTTAATAAGCTGTCCAGTCCAAAGACACCCATTATGACTCTATCACCAATAAAGCAGAGAGAACGGGGCTAAAAATACATCCAATGGTGAGTGTGACTAATTTGGGGTGTTTACGCCACATATCTCATAAAATGCATTATGTTAATATTGCATTCGGTGCAGTACATCTGTGAGCCAGTATCCCCTCAGCTGGACTTCCCGCTCCAGGGCCACTGTCCACCGTGTAGTCATTTACTGGCTACTTTTTAAGAAAGTTAACAGGAAGGAAATCTGAAGACAGACATTTTATGTCAGGAGTTCTTGTTTCTGAGGACCCACAAGTAAATGGAAATCTACGAGGGATGTAGAAGCGAGCTGACATGAAGACATGCAATTCAGACAGCACAGGACAACGCAAGTGTCCAACACAAGAGAGTCAACGCCACAGTCCTAGTGGAAAACCCAGCGTGAGCACATCTCTCCAAACGCAGTTGTCGGCTGTGGAGTCAGAATCATTGCGCTCAGGACTATTCAGTTAAGTTTTTGGCTTCTGGAGAAGTGGGATTCCTAAGAAATGTTAGCACGCTCAAAGTGCCAGAGTGCACTACAGTCTTTACATAGTCTAACAAAGGCGCAAACATGGACCACTGTCTAAGTGAGGGATTAACTTTGTACAAAAGATGCTGAAATTTACAAATTAAAGCAGCTCCGGCACTTTGGGTAGAGGAGCTGCAGGAAGAGATGGGGCCAAAATGAAAGGAAAGCAAAGAAGGACAGGAGGCGATGCAAGAAAGGCAACAGAAGAAGAGGATTGCCACATGAAAGTGTCCCCAGATTGTGAATGAAATCTCTGCAGCACTGAGTTGGATACACTTGGAAACCAGCTCACTGGTAAGCGAGCGGCTAGCTCATAGGTAGGTCCTATCTCAAACAACAACAACAAAGTCAACAAAACAAAATAAAACAACAAAATTTACTGGGCCGATTTACTGGGCTGTCACTAGAGTGAGAAACTTTATAGTCCTCTGTGCAGATTTTTTTTTTTTTTGAGGACCAGCTAAGCCCTCAATTTCTATCCCAATTTCTATGCCACTTTTCAGATCAAGTTGCCTGTTGGTAACAGCACAGTTCATATGAATTTGGTTTGTCTGCCTGCTTGTACCGGGGACTGCAGCCAAGTCTATGCAGGCTTTGGCAGTATTCTACTGTTGAGCCACATTTATAGTCTTACTGTTACATTTCGTTGAGTCAAGGTCTCAATAAGTTGCTCGGGTTGTCCTTGAATTGCTCTATAGCCTAGGAAAGCCCTAAATTTAGAACCCCCTGCCTCAGGCTCTCAAGTAGCTGGGATTGTGAGCCTGGCTTGGAGTTTGGTTGGCTTAAATATTTAATTGGTCAGACTTTGTTTTCATTAAACAAGAGGTGGGCGTAGGATGCATGGTGGGGGCGGGGCGTGTCAGCAATCCCATCACGGAGCCTCCTGGCCCTATGGAGCACAGATGGCAGACCTTACCTGAGGTGACACAAGAGGCATGAAAGAGATGTGACACAAGTTTGCTGGCCAGCAAATGGAATGGAGAGAGAAGGAAAGATGTCACAGGTGCAACAACAGAACATGCGCGCTCACACACACACACCAGCCAGCAACTCTTCTGCTCATTCTTTCCGGGCTCTTTTGTCCAGCGACACTGCAGGGAAGGTTACCTGAGTCTCCTAGAGTGAAATAAGAGAAGTAAAAAGAGAACAAGAGAGGAAACTCCTTGTTAGCATCCTTCGGTACAATTGCTCTTTGTTATTCGGTGAGCTTATTCCCAGTTTTAAGTTTTAAAATGATCAGTTCTGGCTTCCACCTGACTCCATGACATTGGCTAGGGAAAACCAGCCATCACACTTTTTGCTTTTGTTTTTTTAAAAGAATATTGCTCATAGGACCATGGAATGTGAACATTGGCATCATCACAATCTGCCTCTTGCAACTGATAGAGTAACTGAGGCAAGAGACAGTTAGGGGATGTACCAAGGTCAGAGACCCTGAACTCAGCTTCTGTCGTGTGCATAGGGTATCTATGCTAAGGTCACCAAATCTGAGGAGTGGATTACAAATACAACTCTGACCACTGGGCAGCATCTGACTGTGGCCCAGTTTCTACAAGCATTTGATGGCCCCCACCTTGCAATTTCACACACTGAACCCCACCAGGAGCTCCTTTGGGGCTGACAGGAAACATCTTCAGAGCAGTATGGAGCACAGATGCAAGAGTCATGCTCACTGTGTTGTCTGTTCTGACATGCTCACCAAAAGCCAGGCTGACAAGCTTGGTTGGCAGCTGAGACGCTTGGGGCACCAGAGTCCAGGGGAGTGATGTGACTGTCCCACATGGAAGACTAAGCTTTGTCAAATTCAGAAGTAACATCCGAGCGATTTTTACTTAGAGCACAAAAGCTGTCCAGCTTGTAGGAGGAGGTGGCTTCTTAATAGTGGGCCGAGGGTGCAGCCAGAGGCACATTCATGCAGTTGGGTGGCTGGAGGAGACTGAGGCAGAGTCAGGGAAAGGAGAGGAACGTTTTCTCCTCCAAACAAACTGGCAGTCACTCAGACAGAAACCAAAAGCACACAACATACTGTGTGGAGAGGAACAAGTGCCAAGGGAAGGAGGTGGCAGGGATGGAGCTCAGCAAACCAGGTTCCCATGAGGTCACAGATGGACTTTAAAGAGACCATGGCAGGCAGAGACAGTCCTGTCCACCAGTGTACTCCTGGCAACCACTCAGTCTGATTCCAGTGGCTTGGACACCAGGTCACCCAAACCATTTGATTTGACTGAACTTGAAAAAAACCAAGAGGTGAATGTACTAAGGTATCAAGAGGGAGTTTGGCCTTATGGTGACAGCGGAACTGTGGGCCTGCTCTAAGGCAAAGAGGTAAGGTCAAACGTGCACACAACATCACCATGTGACTTTGATTTACCCTGACAGACTTTTTTATATTTCTCACAAATTTTAGAGAAAGCACAGGCCACTTTTATAGCCAATCTTCATGTGGTTTGTTTGTTTGCTTTTTACTACCCCAAAGCAAACAAACCAAAAACACTAGAGGGGCACCACGAAGCATGCTGTCTATGAACACTGGAGGAGGGCTCGGGCTCTGTTCTCGTCCCAGCAAGGGGCTGACTTTACAGTCCTGTCAGTCTCCACAAGCTTTGCTCGGCTTCATTTCAAAGGGCTAAGGAAGAGAGTCCTCCCACAGGGTCCTACTGATGCCCACAGCAGCCCCCACAGGGCCATGCTGCCATTCCAGATTACACAGTAAGGCAGGAAATAAAGAAGTCGTGGTCAAGGGATCCCAAGGGTATTCTTTTTCTCTGTCAATCAGTTGCCTTGGGTAGCCCTGGTGCTTATGGGAGGGAGCGGGGCATAGAAAGGAAGGTGAGAGATCTACTGGGAGAGGAAGGGGTGACCAAGATACGTGTGTGCATATTAGAAAGCAAATGCTATTGATCTGATGCAGTATTAAGAAGGGCTGGGGGTACGGTTCAGTGGTAAAGCCTTTGCATAGCGTACGCAAGCCTCCGGTTCCAAGCCCCAGCACTGAGAAACAAACTCTTAATGAACTGCCAAAACTTATTTCCTAATTTCTCATGAAGACAGAGAGGGCATTAACAGCAAAAGCTGCCTTGTGAGCTTGCATCTTTTCTTGGATGGCTAGGTGGAGAGATGCCTCAAGACCGCAGGAAAGGGATGCATGCAGCAGACAAGTCAAACAGCCAGTGATGTTTTCTGAAGTCAACAACATTCAACGCAATGCCTGTGTTCATCTGACCTTTTTTCTGAGTTTAATCAACTCTACATATGTGCCTGGAGTCCCCAGGTAAACACACTTTCCCCTCTTCTGGGTCCCTTGCTAAAACAGAGGTTTTTGACCGTGGTTAATTTTTGACCATCCCAAATGTAACGTGGCTCGTAGGAGAATAAACTTTTGGTAGTGGAAATAACTACTGTGCTGAGTCTAAAGAGGTGTGTTGGAGCCTCTGAAGGGGACTGGATGCCCCTCCAGGGCTGCGGTCTTCCTAATGACCATATTCTACATGCCGAGAATTCAGTTGAACCCCACATTTGTTTCCCGATGATAAACCTGGCTTGCTCTCCCCATTCCCCAGACTTGCACAGATCTTGAGTACCTCCATGAGAAATGACTCTCCTGTAGGGTTCGATGACCTTCATGTCAATCCGTTGTTCCTGCTCTCCAATCACCACCGTCCTCCACAGCCGGTTGTCTTCTCGCTCCTCTTCAGCTGTGTACTCTGGAATAGACTCCGACTCTTGACCAGAGCTTTTGTTGGCTGTGGCATCTTCTGGAAGGGAGCACAGAGTGGGACTGAAGCAACAAGACTTCCACAGGAAAAGCAGGTTAGAGAGTGGACTGGAAGCCACCTCCTCCCTCAGAGTCACCGGCTGGAGCTGCGCACTAGGAATGGTTCGTTAGAGCCGGGAAGCAGCCTGACCATACAACACCTACCTTACAGACTGAGAGAAGAACCAACTCGTTTCCCAAGCACATGTTGAAGCAGGAACAGTCGAGGTTAGAGTTCTGGTACCAACTCATCCTTGGTCAGACAGGTTAAGCACTATAGCTCTTTCTGGTAGGGTGATAAATCCAGACCAGATAGATACCTTTAGCTTGCTGAGGCCATCTCCCCTGGTTGCCGGGAGTATTTGAGTGCCTTTACTTAATGACACTACCTCTTCGATCTCTGTCGTAAGACTCTAAGAACAGGGATGAAGTCCCTTGTACTGTTGTGAAGCTAGGGCATATGCTCGTACAGAAGGCTGATAGTATTTCCCACACATTGCTCCAGAATATGCCACAGTAAAGATTATACACTGCATGGGAAACAAACAACTTTGTAGACTGGAAATTTCCTGACAGCTTTGAAACTTTTGGGTTCACAAAGCAACAATAACAACATAAAACCCCACTGAGTATTCTTTGGTCAAAGTTTATTCTTATGCACTCAAAATAATAACCATGTTCACTAAAAGGATAGGCTGCAAGTGTTAACCATTTCTAGCAGAGGCACTGATGAACCTTAGCAAAGGGCGTTCTTCATGGCGCCAAGCAATCTGAAGGGAAAGATTACTTATTACTTTCCCTGTGACTCCGAGATGAGGCTGTTCTTATTTTCACATTGTGGGCAAAGACCATTTAAACGACACTGTTCTTTGCCTTAGTCCCTCCTGTGTCACAGTGATAGGGACAGCAGTGTGTGTCTCTCACCCACTGGCACCGGCACGGCAGTAGGTGTTAAAATGGATATTATACCAATGCGCAAACTGATAACAAAGCTAGCAACAAACACAGTCGATGCTTGCACCTCTGCAAACTAGCCTAAACTACTGACGTGCTTTGAATGCGACTCCCAGTCTGAAGAGGCTGTGAGTTCCTGGGGCTAGTGAACTCTGTCTGAATCATCTTTAATATTCACTTCCACTGACAAGTCCCACAGTTAGCGTAGAAACCTCCTCAGAATATGCAAACTCCGGGAAGGTGAGTGGGTAAATGCAGGAGAGCTCGAGCAAGCTCTTGAGGTGAGAGAGTCTACAAGGGCCCACAACAGAGCATTGCATCCTGCTGCAGGATTCGGCAGTCATTAAACACCTACAAGTTCCTAATTACTCAGGACTCAGAATCAGAAACAATAGTTCAGTTGGGAAGCCAGCCTGGCCTTCTTTGCCAATAGCAACAGCCACACCACCCACAGAGCCCTGGCTCATTTTGGTTCCACTATGGTCCCAGCAGCACCCAGCAGCTTGCTAAGGATGAAAGGCAGCAACCATGGCTCCTGATCAAGCACCATGTCACCTGGGCAGACCCACTGATTCGTCTGGCAGTTCTTTCTTCTTCTTTCTTTCTGCTTGGGTTGGGAAACTTAGCTACTAATTCCAGCTCTCTTGGGTTCCATATTTCTCATCTTGTCCCTAATACCTAAGAACTCTGGGCTCAGCCATAGTATATCTTCTGATGTTCACGTACACATGTGCCCTTGACATCAGTAAACTCATGACCCTCCAAACCCTCCATGAACTTACCATGCATCTAAACTTCAGTGAACTAACTACTCACCAAACTTGCTACAGTATGTCTGAGACTCCAGCCTGCTCTAGTTTATCCCTGGTAATCTCTGTGGGGTGATAGTGAGGGGGTGTTATGTATCTATATCATATACATACATAAATTACACATATACATACAATATTATATATACATAGTATACATACGCATAATATACATGCATATGTATATTTCCCACACATGCTGTGGTATAATGCTCTTGTACACTGTAAAGATTTGTCACTCGTATTAGTTTAATAAAATGCTAATTGGCCAGTAGCCAGGCAGGAAGTATAGGCGGGGTGACCAGACTAAGAGAATTCTGGGAAGAGGAAAGGCAGAGAGTCAGTCACCAGCTAGATGCAGAGGAAGCAACATGAGAATGCCTTACTGAGAAAAGGTACCAAGCCATGTGGCTGAATATAGATAAGAATTATGGGCTAATTTAAGTTGTAGGAACTAGTTAGTAATAAGCCTGCGGTTTATAATTAATATAAGTCTCTGTGTTTCTTTGGGACTGAACAGCTGCAGGACTGGGCAGGACAGAAGCTTCTGTCTACACACATATATATGTATACATGATACATATAGACTCAAACCTGCATCTTCTCACATATTAGCTAAAACTGGATCATATACCTAATGTAAAATGGGCAAGCCATAAAACTCCTAGAGGACAACGTAAGAGAAAATCTAACTGACCTTGGCATAGAGATGGTATTTATATACGTATGTATTTGTTTGTTTGTTTTATTAGGGCTTGCCATGCTACCTGGGCTGCTCTAGAACTCATGGGCACAAGCATGCCTTCTACTTCAGCCTCCTGAGTCGCTGGGCCGGAAGGTATGAGCCACCAGGCCTGAGTCTGCAACTGATAACTTTTTAGATATAACACTAAATTCACGGAATAAGTACCTGACAAACTAGACTGTGTTAAAGTTGATAACATGCTCCATGAAAGACAGCACCAAGAGAATAAGAAGGCAGCTACAGACTAGGAGAGTGTATTTATAGAGTGCAAGTCTGTTAAATGATTATTATCTGGAATACACAAAAATGTTTAAGATAATAAGAAAATGAACTATTTGATTAACAAAGAAGTGGTACAATGGTGTTGGGGGTTGTACCTCAGTAGTAAGAGTGTTTTCCTACTATGTACATGGCCTGTGTTCAGTTCCTAGCAACACACACACACGCACACACACATACATGCATATACACACACACATACACACAGACTCACAAAAGAACCGAGCACACGTCACCTCATCAGTGGAGGTACAGATACCAAGGAAGCATAAAAAAAGATGTATGACACCATTTATCATTAGAGCGTTTTTAAGATAACACAATAGTGAATTATTGCTATGAATAAACTACTATTTGAAAGGCCAAATCCAAAACACTGACAAGCAGCAAACTAGTGAGAATATGGCACACTAGGGACTCTCGTGTGTTGACAGTGGGGACGGAAATGTTCCAGGAACTTGAAAGACAGTTTGGAAGTTTCTCATAAATAAGCTCCTATTAATACAAAGTCCAACTCCTTTGCAATTAGCCAACAGAAAGGGTATTTCCAGATAAAAATCTTCACAAGTATGTTTACAGTAGCTTCATTAATACTTGCCAAAACATCAAAGCAACCAAAGTGTCTGCACAGGCACATACACACTTGGCACACACACAGGCGTACACATGCACACATGCACATTTTTCTACTGTTTCTTGTTCAAAGGTGCATGATTATTCACTTGGTATAAAAGTTCAGGATAGGATTGTTTTTGAGGTGTTAGTTCTAATGTTTCAGAGTTTGGGAACTGTTACATAGCTGTGCTTCCATCTACTTCCCTTCTCATTGACATAAATTGGAAGAAAAAAAATCATTTAAGAAACAGGGGGAAGGGATGTGCTTCAGAAGCAGAATGATTGCCCAGGATGGGGATGGCAGGGGAAGAATGGCAGGGGGTGTAGGGGAGGAAAAGGAGAAGAAGAAGAAAAGGCGATAGATGGAGAACAGGCGAGGGATAGAAGGAAAGAGGGAGGGAAGGAGGGAGGGAGGAAAGAAGGAAGGAAGGAAGGAAGGAAATAAGGGAAAAAAGGGAGGGAGGGAAGGAGGGGAAAAATCTTCAGATTACTTTAATGATTTGTCAGGTGTTCGTGTCTTGAAATGAATAACACAAGTCAGTGGGCAGTAAAGACGCTCTCTTCAGCCCATTGAGCTAGCAATACCTTCCTGATCTTAATAATTCTGTTGCAACTTTAAGAGCCCTATCTTTATTTCCCAGCTATTGCAGATCGAGCTTATTTAACTCTCCCCAGGTCCTCCACATCAGTCCTCAGCATCATCCTCTCCTCTTCACTAAGAAGTTTTCCTCACTGATAAATTAGGTCATCATAAGGGAGGCGTCAACCTCAACTTTTCCTCCTGGCTTCCTGAGATGACTTAACACAGGCACTCCTGAGTGATCTGAGCGGGTGGGCTCAGCGTGGCCTTCCCATAGCAGCACACACCTGTGAAAGCTGGCTGGCTTTCTACATCATGACACCTCACAGATGACAGGAAAGCTGTCAGAAGGTAAGATGCCTGACAGTTTCTGGTATCAGCAAAGATATCCAGTACACAGCTTAAGAGGTTAAAGTCCCCCTGGTGATAAACAACAGACAGGAAGTGAATTTGGGTGTAAAATCTCAGGGTAGGAGCTAGAGAGATGGTTGGGCACGTAAGAGCGCATACTGCTCTTACAGAGAAGACCCAGGTTCGGTCTTGTCAGTAGGTTCACAAGCACCTGTAACACCAGGTCCAGGGGATCTGTCTACCTCTCTTGGACTTCACCGGCATCTCTGCATACAGGTAAACATATTCACATGTACACGCGCAGAGGGACCATTGATTTTAAAAAGAATGATAAAAATAAATCTTCAAGAAAATCTTCAGTGTACAAGAATACAAAGAAAAAAATATCGTTTCAGACGTACAAGCTTAACACATCATCACTTGCATGCTGAACATGGGAACAAAAACTTGAACTCATAAAGCTGGCTGCCTGTTGGTGCTGAGAAGGGATGCTGAAAGGTGTGACTCTGGCCAACTGAGAGAATGCTGGCATTCCTGTCAGCCAGAATACTGTCATCAGCACTAGAAAAGCTGCTTAGGTGGGGGTCACTAAACATCACTTGGGGACCCTGACAGTCTAAAAGCATAGACACATTGCCTTTGATGTTCTTATCAGAAACACACAGGTCAAATCCTTTACCATCTTTCCATGCCCATGATAAAGAGCCTTTATCATGCCTGAGTTAGTTCTGGATTGTGAGAAAAGTTAAGGTTGGTTTGGGAAACAGAATGAGGCCATTATTTCCTTCTCCATCTTTGAGTGTTTTGTTTCTATGGTTGGTATCATGAAGCAATGAAAGCAAAATCAAGATTGCCCTTCATATGAATGACTAACCCCCAAGCCCTTCATTATCCATGTAATTCTGATTTTGTTGGCACAAACATCAAGCCTTAATTATATTTCCCAACTGTTTGGACACAGCTATAAATGAAAACTGATTGGAGGGGAACAAGTTGCATCTTTTGATAGAGAGATTAAATTGTTTTTCCATAAGCAAACTGGCAATGTTAGGCAAATTCCCTGGGAAAGTATTTGGCCATCAGTTACTAAATAAAAGAGGGAATGGGTGTAAGAATCCTTGAGGCTGTAAAGGACAGGTTCTCAAATCAACAATGTGACCTATGGAAGCATACATGTTGTGGTAGTTTTAATGCAATTGGCCCCCCATAAGCTCATAGGGAGTGGCACTATTAGGAGGTGTGGCTTTGTTACAGTAGGTGTGGCATCGTTGGAGGAAGTGTCATTGTGGGGGTGGGCTTTGAGTTCTCATGTATGCTCAAGTCATGCTCAGTGTCCAGACCACTTCCTGTTGCCTGAGGGTCAAAATGTATGACTCTCAACTCCTTTTCCAGCACCATGTCTCCCTGAAAGCCACCATGTCACACCATGATAATGGACTAAGCTCTTAAACTGTAAGCCACCCCATTAAACGTTTTTCCTTTGTAAGAGTTGCACTGACCATGGTGTCTCTTCACAGTACTAGAAACCCTCACTAATACACACATGAGCTTTCACCCTTGGTTTCCTGTATGCAGACTCAATTTAGTAAAAGGTGCCCTGCCTTTTTACTCTTCAACCTATCCGACAGGGAAGCAGCAGGAGCAGGAAGTCAACACAAGGCTTGGTTTGAATGTTGCCACAGCACCTTACAGCTGTACAACTTTAGGTGGTTGTGTAACCTCTGTGTTCTCGGCTACAGTGTGGGAAAACACTCTGTTTTACAGAGTAGACATGAGGCCTACAATAATTATCTCTATAATACTTGGGATAGATGCTACACATTCCAGTAAAAACTACAAAACTGTCCTTTCAGTAACATAAATTATGACCAATTTTGAAAACCTGTGCTCAAAGTATCTGACAGGCAGACTGGCAATTTACCTGTTATCCTATCACTTGGCCTATAATTGAAAAACAAAATAAAACAAAAGTAAAACCAAGCCCAGGAGGAATTAGAAAACAAACACTCTCCTTTAGGATGTATGATATGCTGGTTTCAATATGCTTACTTGAAAAACTCCCAAGACACGAAGGTTGTAAGCACTTATTTCATATAGTAGGTCTAAAATGTATTTTTATTCCTATCTTCCTATGCAGTGGTTATCCATGTCTGCTGTACAGAATATAGCTACTCACATAAACTCTGTGTTTCTGATGGTTCCTGCTTTGGCTTGCTTATTTGTTTGTTTATAATAGTGCTTGGATACACACGCCTTTCACTTGAAATCAAAATGAATTTTAGAATTCAACATACAGTAAGCCCATCAAAATTCTTCAAAGACCTCAAAAGAACAGTACTCAACTTCATTTGGAAAAGTAAAAATCCCAGGATAGCCAAAACAATCCTGGGCAATAAAAGAACTTCTGGAGGCATCACAATCCCTGACTTCAAACTATACTACAGAGCTACAGTACTGAAAACAGCCTGGTACTGGCATAAGAACAGACAGGAGGACCAATGGAACCGAATAGAAGACCCGGATATCCACACATGTTCCACACATCTTTGAACACCTGATCTTTGATAAAGAAGCAAAAAATATCAAACAGAAAAAAGAAAGCATATTTAACAAGTTGTGTTGGCATAACTGGATATCAACATGTAGAAGAATGTAAATAGACCCATATCTATCACCATGCACAAAACTCAAGTCCAAATGGATCAAAGACCTCAACATAAAGCTAGCCACACTGAACCTTATAGAAGAGAAAGTGGGAAGTACACTTGAATGCATTGG